>JAMKCH010028047.1:0-17746 GCA_023653785.1 Ophioderma brevispina | reverse complement strand
AATTACCACCAAACAGTGGCCTATGGGACGTGGGAATAACAAAACAATTGCATAAACACAAAACTGCAACATCGGAATCAACTCAAGTTTTGTGAATAAGCTTTTCTCAAATATCTAGGAACCATGAATAAAAAACAGAAGGTGCTAGAATCCCGAAATGAATTAAGGGTTAATTTTGTATACCAGCCCATGCAAGGAAATCATGTTTAGCTTAAAGGTGCAACGAGAGATTTCAAGTCGTCCATATTTCTGTGATATGTAGTGATTTCATTTAGTTAGAACATGCAATGAGAGTCCACCTTTTATTGGCTACAGCAAATAATTTAAAATGAAAACAAAAGGTGATGTGTCAGTGTTCGATTTACAAAATCAATTTTACCATGAACCTTGTGCATGGTGGAAAAAAAATTACATGCACAAAAATCACTGTTGCTGCGCACATAAAATTTAACTCAGCATTACAACTGATCAGTTGTACGGTATGTCATTATTCAATATCAATTAGAACATTCTATTTGGTATTAATTTTGTTCCAGGAGTTAAAAATTGATAAACTTGGTTCTGCCAGGCTACATGCACGTGAGCATGTGGGGGGGTTTTTTTTCAAGAAAAGGATAATGCACAGAGAAAACCCACTTGCATCTGTGCATGTGTTCAACCAAGTACCCGGAGCACTGTGATTTTTGTATGCCTATATTTCAATAGAAAACAGCTTGAATTTCCTATTTTTTCTCCGATACAAAATTTCACAATTTGGTACAAGAAAAAACAGTTCTCAGCTTAATCCCTTCAGGTGGAGCATTTGATAGAAAAGTTTACACCAGTGCAAAATCTGAATTTTAATATTTTAGGGGCACTGTTATTTGAAATCTCTTGGCACCTTGGTGGTCATGCTTGATGAAGAGCATTAATGCATGAGTTAAAAGAGATGAAGGAATCTAAGGGGTGTGTTCTTCTTAGATGTTTTTGAGGTGACCTCCCCCCCCCCGAATTTAAAATTGCTTTAGCGTGAAAACGAAAAAGAGGTACAGAGCTAAAAATTTTCAGGATTTGAGTTTCTATGAATAATCTTCAAATACACCAAAAAAGAAAGAAATCCATGAGTGATGATGTACTCGATTTTAATTATAATTAAAATTACGCTCATTTTTCTGCAAAAACAAAATACCCACTGGGGTATTATAGGTAAGATCCAGGATAACCCAAAGTGATGGAGGGGGTGGACCACCCCATCCCCCTTTTCAGTAGAGAAGTACATGTGCATAGTGCCAAAGCAGGAATAATTTGCCACCCCATATTGTTATAATTTTCCTTATGGTCATGGTGTCTCATACTGGGAATGTTGTATTTATTTTGATATTAAGGGAAAGCAATATAACAAATATAATAAGGGGAAATTAAAGGGGGTGATTACCACAACCACCTCGGGGTGTTGTACAAAAATGGGGTCGGTTAGAGGAGGGTTAAGAGTAATTGATACTGAGTGTTCCTGTGTGGGTTATGAGGTATTTTAACACTTAAAATGCATAAGGGGTTTGCACTTCTGTTAGCTGCAGGGGGGTCCTTGGGACCCATGCATGATATGACACTTTCCTAATGGAATTTTCGATGACATCAACCACATGTTACAAGGCTTCAAACCACACGATTTAGAAAATAACTGAAATTCATCAGTAAGAAAACCCACGGGGAGGGGGGACTTTGTTTTCAAAGGGGGATAGATGCTTGAACAAGAAAAGGCGTAAAAAGGGGTCTTTTTCACAGGCGATGTACGCATGTACACTGCTTAGGGTTGTAAAAAAACATGGTCAAAAATGGGGAAAAGAGATGCCGTGTTTCTTCAACCCGAATTGTGTTTATGTGTTTCGGGTATGTAATACTCAAATTAAGCAGAGATCAAAAAAATAAAAATATTGTAAAGCAAGCACAGATAATTAAAGGGGATATTAAAAAGCTCAATGCTTAATTGTTAGGCTAGCAAACACTGACAAAAACACTCTTTGTGTAGCAAAAAACAGGACAAAAAACTTGTTTAGGGTTATGTTTTTTAGTGGGTTGAAATACTGGTTAGGGGGCATTAGGAAGTCAGTGTTCATGCGTCTATCCACCTTTGAAATCAAGCCCCTCCCCCCCCCCCCAACGAAAACTTCTATGACATTGATTCACCTAAAACTTCTGCTGGTTGCTGTAATGACCGGAATGGATTAAATTACCATTACTAAGCACAAAATAAATGCTCATGCCATTTTCTATTTTCAGTTATTTGGTATTTACATAGTTTTCTGCCAGCAAACCACTATATGATTTTCAAAAATATTATGGCATCAATGAACTACTAGACTTTCCAAGATTTGTAAATTGTTTTTTACTTTAGGTGGCACTAGTGTTATGCATTATGAAAAATCAGAATTACGTAACTCTATTAAGATTTTTTTTTCATTTTTGTCCGGGTTCGTTAGGGCATGGGGGTTCTAGGGACCCATGCTAAAAACGCAAGAATGACGCAATGGATTGAATTGTCATTCATCTGCAAGGTGAACTAAAGCTAAACAAATACAGAAAATTATAAACTAAAATATTTTGCATCATTAAAATATGCCAGAAAAAAATGGCCCCTAGCAACCTTATGCAGTTAAGTGTAAGCTGTGTGCAGTCTATATTCTGAGATTCTTAAATATTTCAGATTAGATAAGTTTATTAAAACAATCATGGTTGTTTAAACTGGAATTATAAATAAAATTTGTGAATGTGAAAATGAAATAATGGTAGCCATAACAATTCCCCATCAAATGAAGGCATCTTATAATATTAATGAATTGGTCTTTTTAGCGGGCATGATGTGGTTTTGTCACAATGAATCCTGTACCCAAAATGTGTATTTTTTTAAAGAAAAAATTGGAATTTGAAACTCAAATGGTCCCTTTTTAAAGTGCATTTTAAACAGTAAATGCAATTTTTTTGAATTTCCAAAAGGGTTCATTTATAAAATTGAAATATTGTGATTTGTTTTACCTGTGAGTATAATGTGGATTTTGGTAACAATATTTCTGTGCTGTGATTTTTACAAAATTAAGGAATTTGTAGGATATTTGGTCATCTTAAAATTCAGGTTTCAAAAGTCCTTTATATCAAAAACCTAATAAGCATTAAATTACTATATCCTTTGTTAGTGTTATCTATAAAAGGTTTGTGCACCCAGGCTCCCATTTTTTTTTAAACTTATACCTTGATGCGTGTACGACTAGGCCCTGTAGAGAAAAAATAATAACAAAAATTTCGCAAGAAAACGTTAACACCTCTAATGCACAACAAAGTTGTAATTTAATTAATTAAAATTTGTTTGTTTACTGGAATGTATGATTGATATGTGTAAATAAAAAGAGCTGATTGTATAAAAACTGAATCCATGGGCATGTGTCTTTCTATGTTAAGAAACGGTTTTACTGCATTGATTGGGTAAAGGACAAAAATACTTAAATGTAATCTTTACACAACTTTGTGTAAATTTTACACATTGATGTAGTAATAGAACATATAAAATTAAGGTAAATTTACTTAACAAGAGTTAAGTAAAAGATACTTATAAAATTAGTTAAAAAATACAAGCAATAGTCAAAAAAATAATAATAGTTAAGTAAAACTATTACAAAAATTAAGTAAATAATACCTACCAATTATGTAAATATTACATAGACGACTAATTTTTTACATAACAGCTGTGTTTTATTACAAAATGGGTGTTAAAGTAAAATTTTACACAATTGTATGAGGTTCTATAAGACAAGAAATAAGGAAAATTTTACTACAGTGAAGATTTTATCGTTTTTTTTTTTTTGGTATTGAGTAGAAGCGCCGTGTTCTCATGTAGAAACGCCGTATATATATCTGATTATAGTTGTTGCATGTTGACAAATTAAAGGGGCATCGGACCCACAACTCGTCCCCGACTTTAACTAAAGGTCAGCTCATATCATCTGACCGTTAGCCCTTGTCTATGTGGAACCTAATATTACGTGCAAGTTCGGTCGTGTTCTGTAATTTAAAGTTCTGCTCGTAATCGAAGAGAAATTGCGGCAAAGTGGCCTTGGGACCCTGTGAAACAAGCCCATTTGTCTCATAAGGCTCAAAAATGTTTGTTTGCCGTAACCCGACCCGACCCTAAAAAAACCTGCCGACTCAAAAAGTTTTTATGCAATTAGCACAAAAGAAAAAAAAATATTCTGCCCGCCCACCGACCCATTATTTGTCATCCACAATAAAATATTTTACCAAAAAACAAGACAACAAAGCAACTACACGTCAAATAAAAGAGCTTTCATGTCATTGAAAAAAGCTTTAAATACTAAAACTTTAGAAGATAAAAAAATAAAACAAAATCTAACCGACCGACCCTGATATTTTTTCTCCGTTACGTTTTATGCCTAACACAAACATAATATCGTGGAAAATGCCGCTATTACCACAGCAGCAGCCAGCAAACTCCGCTTTTCATGGATACACGCAACTCAGGGTCCGCACGCTGCCATTTTCAAAACACGGACATTTAACTCCGCATTCCCAAAAAAATCGATGACTCGTGTAGCATATTTTGGTCTAAAATGGTCCTTTATACCATCCCCCAACCGTTTCAACAAAAAACTTCTAACCGGTCACATAGTTTGTTTTGAAACCTTCTAATTAAACCCGAATATCAAATTTCCATAGACGCCTCCTAAAGTCTGTTGAAAGACTCCTTTATTTGAACAATGGCACTCATAACAATAGCTCAGCGGGATGTTGTCGGCTGCTGTGGCTATTACCCTTACGACTTCTTGCAATTCCCACAACTTTTTCTAATTACTAAATGGGTAGTATGTACGTGACCTTAAGTCCCAATTAATACATTACATATACACAATAATTAGTCATTAAACCACAATTCGGTTCATTTGATCTCAGCTGTTTAGCTTTCTAATGCCATTCACAGGAATTGTGGCGGGGCCATTTTGAAAAAAACAAGCAGTAACAGCAATAATGCCTATTAGCAAACCCTATTTCAATACTGGTGCAATATTTGATGTTTAACCATTAAAACGGCAGTTTTTGTTTATATCTTGGGAAATGAAATGGATTGAAGGCTTAATACTCTAGTAGCTCATGGTCGTTTTTGTATGCATATATGTCCGACAACTCTTCAGGAATCCACTAATTGGAAGTTCAGCAGGGACAATATTTGTTGTACCATAATTCCCACTGACGCCCGAAAATGCTGAAATTGGCCACTCCCCTTTTTTGGTGGGTCACTTCGCCACAGTATCTAAAGAACCGTTGGACCTAGGAGGTTGCGAGACCACCTCCCAATGTGGCGGAATGGCCCCATTTAATTGTTTATATCCAAACGGCAAAGGGTTTTTGTTTTTAAAAGATATTGTCAAAAACTGATTTTACCATAATTGCGCAGTATACAATTATGAATGAATTCATAAGGTTTTCATGCCAAAATAGGAAGGAGTTCATTCCCCACAACTTGGATTTTGCTCTAACGCTCCTCAGAGATAATTTTCGGGGTAGCTTACTACTAAGGTAAGAGGTCACCAAAAAAAATTGAATTTCCTTTCCGTTCTCAAAGGCAGACCGTCAAAATTTTGTGACTCTGAGCAAAATTGGGTATATTAGGTGAAAACCGTGCATTTTGTAAGTGCTTTTATAACCTGTGTATTTTCTCCACAACTCTAGCAGTTAGGACGTTTGGTATTGTACAGAGCTAATGACCATTTGGATTTCACTGGGATCTAATCATGCATTTTAATGTTCCTACTCCTAATCGTTTGCATGGGGGGTGGTGATCAAGGCCCATCGTAATAGTGAAATCAATTGTTTTCCCTTTTATAGGGACTTAAGTTAAGTAAAGCTTTAGGTCCCTATGAATGGATAAACATAATTTCCACTTTACGATGTGGCCATGTGACCCCTTCCCAATTAAAACGAAAGGAGTAATATTAAAATGCTGATTATAATCCCAGTTGAGATCCAAAATGGTCAGTAGTTCGGTGCAATCAAATGTCATAACTAGCTATAATTGATTGAGTTTTGGAGCAAATACCTGTTATAACGGCACTTAACTCGCGTCTAAACCCAGGGGGTGGGGGTGTGGGGTGGTTACCACCCCCCCCCCCTTTCAGTTTTTTTACCGCGGCTTGCTAAAACCCACCCCTTTTTGGTGCCAAATATTTACTGTAATTGTCCAATTGTCATGTTTTTCCGCTCCTTTTAATCCAAAACAACATCCACCACCGGGGTATAGGTAAGATACAGGTGATCCCAAAGTGATCGATATGGGGGGGTTGTAAACCACCCCCCCCCCTCCGGAAGAGAAGTAACCAACATGCCCTAACAACACAGAACATCACAGACACTTGATTTTGGTACAATAGATAGCGCTATGGTCCTCCTCTTCATTGATACAAAAATGAGTAACAATGCCTAGCCATCCGTCCACATACGTCAAATACAAGTTCGCATGTCAGCAAAACTGCCATTTCCATAGACACACACATGAAAAAAATCACTTTTTCCCAACAAGGTTAGGAAAATCGAATTTTCATGCGGTTTTTTCTCTACTTGATGGGAAAATGACTAGTTTTTATATATGACAGAACATTTTAGAGCTATAATAAGGTGTTTGAGGTCGCTCAAATTGCTAAATATCAATTTTCCACCCTTATTCAATTCAGTATTTTCGTCCTTCTTTCTTCCACATATGACGTCATGGTGACTTTCATCATGGGGGAGTTAGTACTTATTTTTGGTACCAATGGAAAGAAGAAACTCTAATCTATCCTTTGGTACCAAAATTTACAGAATCGGGTGTTCAGTAATACGAAATCACAGGGGGGTGGTAACCACCCCCCCCCCCCCCTTCGGCAATTTTGTTACAAAAAATGGCTCATGTAGACGAGGTTAAAATGTCCGTTGTCCATCTATTACCCAATTTGTTCAAGTCACAACATTTTTTTACCGGCTGCGTGTTGAGACGGAAGGAATATAAATTTTTCTGTTTGTGACCTACCCCTAGTTACCCTAGCAATTATCCCTGAGGAGAGTTAGAGCTAAATCCAAGGTCATGGTGAAATCCCTTCCTGTTTTGGCATAAAACCTTATGAATTCATTCATAATTGTATAGTGTGCGGATATGATGAAATCAGTTTTTGACAATTATCTAAAACCTTTGACTTTTGAATATAAAACTGCCCCCCCCCCCCCCATATGGTGGTCATTCCGCACATTTTGAGTGGTCTCTCAACCGTCTAGGTCCAACGGTTCTGTAGATACTGTCAGTAGTACTTCGCTTAAAAAGAGGGCGTGACCCACAAAAAAGGGCGTGGCCATTTCAGCATTTTTCGGCGTCAGTGGGAATTTATGTTACCACCAATATTGTTCCCTGGACCTTCAATTAGTGGTTCCTGAAGAGTTATCTCTGGACATATAATGCAATACAAACCACCATGAGCCCTACTAGAGTATAACTTTTCAGAGAAAATCACTACTATCCGAGTAAATCTGGGAGTCCCAAAACCGTCGGAACAAACACACGCACCTTAATAAAAATCCAACTCACGGCCCGACTATATAGGTACCATTCACAGCGTCTTGCTTGACTAATCTAACAAACAGAGTTCCCTTGTAAAAACTGTTGGATGGACTTAAACGAACTTAACTCTATATATTTTTTATTGTATGTGCGGATTTTTCGTGAACTTGGCTTTTGGGTGTGTTCCTGTAACTTACTTTCGATAGGTTAAGGAAAAATCATTACAATCAGAGCTGTTCGTTTCCTCTAGCGTTACGGCATGCTTTAAGACCCGATTTTTTTAATCCAAAGCTCGCTGATTTTAAGCATGCTAGTTTCGATCTATCTCGATCAGATAACTCCCTATTTTGAACAATTTAAAACGCGACATCCAGAAAATATACTTGCCCAAATCTGTTTACAAAAGAAAAAAGCGTGACCTGCGGTTGATTCTAAAATGCTAACAATTTTCGTAGTTACAAATTACTACAACAAACTTCACTCATATATAACAATCCCATGTCATGGTTATTTGATGGTCAATATTTCCTATTGACAGCGGTTAAATCACATTTCACGCGCGTCGTATAACCAAATACTTGATTTCTGTCAAGTTCTCCCTAAGGTCTTTTGTATTTATACGTTATGTTTTCCCGTGGCCATTTCATCATTTTTTCAATAACATATTTTAAAACAACGATTCAAAATGTTGTGAATTTTAAATGATTTTGTTTCGATGGAAATACATTTCACACAATTTCCAAACAACATCCTAGTATTGTCCTCTTCTTTTACCTGCATGGGTCATTATTGATTAAGAGCATTCAGTTTCATAAATCTTCAATGAAAGTCGACAAAGATTAATACAAATTAAGCATGGCTATAAGGGGTGGTTCGCTCCAGGACTTAACTCCGTTGTATTCCGTAAAATATGGAATTTGAGCATTAAAAATCATAACCTGGCACGTTCTTTGGATAGTCAACCATTGAGTACTAAATTTTGACTTTTGTTCAGTTATGTTGTGTGTGTGCGTGTGGTCGTTTGTTATTGTTTTTAATGTTTTGTTTGGGGGGAGTAATTTAATTTATTGCAGTGTGCCAGATTACGCTGTTGCTTTTTGAATATTTTACAGTAATCTTCCGCTGTTTTATGTAATAGTTTGTATATTATGTTGTAAATTTTCGCATTAAGTGCAATGGTTTACAATAATAATAATAATAATAATGAGTTATAACGTTAAACCAATAACAAATAAAAAATTTATATAGCGCCTTAGCATAGAATGATCAAAGAGCTTTACATAGTCTTCCAGTTACAACATAACTACATAAATCTTAAAGTACATTCTTAAACACTACAATGACTTAAACTATACACAACATACATGCAATTAATTGGAAAAAGTATGGTTCAATGTTTCTTTGACAGCCATACGCATTGTTGCAGGTAACTTGTTCCATAAAAATGGTGCTGAATGGCGGAAAAGCTTTGTCATCCGTTGGAGGTATATGTTCTTTTGACACGAGAGATGCTGTCAGCATGGGATCGAAGTGCATTGTGTGTTGATAGTTGTAAGTGTGACCTTAATAAAGATTTATCAGGATATTGGTGCGCTTCATTTTTGCTCTTATATGTTAGTGGTAGGAGTTGAAAATGATGCCTGTCATTAACAGGCTAACTCAGTGGAGGGTTCTAATAATGGTGTATGTCGACTCCCTCCGGTTGACTTTAATATGAGTCTTGCAGCCCGTTTTCTATTTCAAGTAATACCATTATTAGTAGTGAGTTGCGTAGTCAGTCAGAAATTGCAAGTGATCTTACAGCATTATTACCGTTTCATCAGTAAGTAGCGGCGAATACGGGCAATGTTCTGAGATGAAAATGAGTGACTTGGAAAGTGTATAGAAAAATATGGCAGGACAGGGACTGATCAGAATCAAAGTGGACACCTAGATTACGAACAGTAGGTGATGGTAACAATTGAGTTCAGCAGACATCAGGTATAACGTTGTGGAGATGTCTTAAAGTGTTTTTGGAGTCAGCCAATAAAACAAATCGTTTTGTCCTCATTCAGTTTAGTTTATTATTATTCATCCATTCGTTTATGTCTTTAATGCATGTTTCCAGTTTGAATAATGCAGTAACACTGTTTCGGTATTTTTGGTAAAATTCTTGTGTTAAAATTTGGGGCATCTGCGGATATGTGATAGTTAGTCCATGTTTTTTTATTATTTTTCCAAGAGGGTAAGTATGATAACAAAAGTCCATGGACCTACAACAGAAAATTGTGTAGGTCCTAAAAATCCATGGTAGGCTCTTTGACCAAATTGCTTGCAACACAAACTCTACTTTTACGGTGACGTAGGTAAGACTGATCCCCATCTCTCCGTGTTTTAATGCCAAATGTATGTGTTAGCTATCATCTAATGCCCGTGGGGCAGTTGTATTCAAAGGTGGATATAGAGCTTGACCCTGGACTTCCGAAATACACCCTAAACAAGTATTTCCACCGACTAAAAAACATAACTAAACAGCCATTTTGTCTGTTTTTTTGTCTACCTAAACAAGTCTTTTGTCAGTTCTGCTACCCCGAACATTAAGCAATGCTTTTGTTGATAATATACCCTTATTTTCCTGGCATGCTCATGTTGCTTACTTCCAAATTACAATATTTTTGATGAATTTTGATCTCGCGTAGTCTCAAAATTTCAGAGTTATGAAACAAACATACCTTTTTTCCAATTTTGTCTGTTTTGAACACCCTAATCAATGTAAGCGCGTACATCGTCTGTTGGAAAAAAATAGACCCTTTTTACGCGTTTTCTGTTCACTCATCATGGCACCTTTGAAACACGTACCCCCCCCCCGGGTCTCCCAGCCACATCTTGCGGCATCGTTTAAATCTAGACACATTTACCTACTCAACTTAGAGATTCCTTAGGCATTTTATTTCGCAATTGAATCAAGATAGTTGGGTAACTGGACCACATTAATCATTGTAGACGACAGCGCACTTGTACGTATACATACGTACACGGTTACAAACATACATACGACGTCACCAATTATAAGAAATATATAAATAATTTATAATCCTCTCGGGATTCTTACTTTTGAGACTAGAAAGGATACTAATTTCAAAAATAAGCCAAACAACACTATAAACAATTCTATGAATGTCAAAAGTTTGATTTCATGTGTCGAAACTATTAGTTATTGTAAACAATATCACTGATGGCGTCATATCAACTTTCTTAACTTAATATTTATTTGAAAAAAAAGATATCAAAAATCTGTACCCTACAGTGGTTGATAAGCTTCAAAACTCTATGTAGTGAAAATTACAGCTTCATAACTAAAATAAACTGTCCCGGGGTGAAGAGTTAAAAACCTTAATTTCTTTAAAAGGTGCAGTGATTGTGGAGAAATTATTGATGTATTTCGTTACTGGCACGTATACGTACTTGTACGCTTTCTTCAGGACTGCTTAATGGCATTTGCAGTTAGAACTAAAGTACCCATCAGTTCCGGACTGATTTAATAGGCTGTCATATATCTTCATATTCAAAATATAACGGTGATGAAAACGGATATGTGTAAACCTGAATAGTTAATGTTCGTCGTCCAGTATCAATCTGGTTTGCAATAATAAACAACGTCTTGCTACTTCCTCCACAGTGTGTTATCATTTTGGATTTGCTGTGGATCGTATTCAACTTGATGAACACCGGCTCGTAAACATGTAAACATGAATACGTTAACTGTGAGACTCAGTTACGAGGATCAAAACCATCCTTCCACATTCGCTGTTGTAAGTTTCCACCATTCGTACACTGTGGGAGGGACAAGGGATGTTGCGTTCAATGTTAATTAATCAGGAGGTTCACCATGCAGGGGACGCCCCATATGGCTCAATAAGTGATTCCAGCCCCATTTCTGATCGTCACAATTTTCTGTACGAATCTAATAGATTTTAGGAATGGCGATTGTGGCGCTGACAGCATAAGGCATCGTCAAGCGCTGAACCACCCGTTTCCTATTCCCATTGCCTAAGTTATACTTGCGTGAAAAGGGTCCATGTAACGAACGATAACGGCCATCAGTGTCGAGGATAACTACCTCCGTGTTCAAGAAAGAAATGGACCTACATTCGGGTTCATCAGATTTGTGCTCCAATACTTAATAGGGATACCAAATGTATCAAGAGGCTTATCGCGATGAATGATATGGAGAGTACATCACAGCTTCTAGTGTAAAGCTATCCCAATATTCACCTTCGGTTCAGCGTCTGTATGAAACATAATCTTTTCCGGTTTTTGATATCGAACGTGCACTTAAAGTGCTAGGTATTGAATGAACTTAAACTTCATGGGAGGTTTTATACCACACGTAATGGGATGTATTGGTTACAATATAATTTTCAGAACCATTAAAAATGTATATCCCGTGGTTTAATAGGCCGTTGAATTGTTATAACACCGTGCCTGCATTTCACCAAAAAGTGGTTTTGAATTATGTAACATCGCGAGAGCAATTTTTGCCGATGTTAAAAAGCGTAATAAAGTTTCAAGCACAGTTGTCGTTAGACTACAATACCCATAAAAATTATATTGCTTTAAAATCCGACTCTCTACAGATCTTCTACTAATCTTTTCTCCCTCAACATGCACTAAGTCAGGAGCAGGAAACGAGCGACATCATGCTTCATCCGCATTATATACTCGTTAATCATACTCGCGAAAGTTTCCAGCCACTTCTGAACAAACGGTTGATTCTTCCTGGATAATATTACGAAAGGATTGATTGCGGCCCCAGTCTTTGCCAATAGAACATTAGACTGGGTTACGTTTCGATAGAGTTTGAAAAGAACATCATGTCAAGGTATATGCCACCATATAAAGCCAGAGCCTTCAGGCGACATAAGATCGATTGATGGTATTGATCAGTGACTAGTTTACCAAATATGATCCGGTTGGTTGTTGCATCCTTTTCTCAGTAGTGTTTGTGGCTTAGGATCCTGAATATTTACCCGTGTCATACATTTAGATTGGCATCGCTTTCTTCATCCCAGTTTCCGCCTCAGAAACAATTTCGTCTGCCAGACAGGAATATGAAACATTATCATCTTTGGATGTAGATACTTTTGGACAGTTAATTACACTCGTAAATGTTGAATTCAAATCCTAAAGATCCTTCAGTCTGTGTCCAGACATAATGGACGTATCCTGGAAGAACAGGCTCATTCGTACATCTGGTATCCAAATAGAGAGAAAGAAAACAAAAAATGAAGCTGGTACGACTTATAATGTGAGAAAGGGGCATTTCTTTTTTTGTTATCATTCTGGAAGCCATGCGTTCCTTAGACTCTTCTTCCAATGCCAAGTCTTTGGTAATTTCCCTATGTAAAAAAGAAAAATGTAAAATATCAGAAAGAAATCGCATTATAAGAAGAAACACTAGAAAATACGCTTCCCGACGTGGGAGCAAATAATGTAGTGGACACAAGTTTGGCTACGTCTAACCCCACTTGTTTAAAAGGCCCCTAAAACCGTTGTTTAATGTCAAATAAAAAATAAATATAAATAAAATAAATTAATGTTCTTACCTCAAAAGGTTGTCATGATATTTGGTTCTTCGTATGATATGTGTTAATCAATTTTATGTACACTTAGGAAACAGAATAAAGGATCAAGGTTACTTTTTATGATTGTTCGGGTTTTTTGAGTGAGATATGTTACCTCATCAATTCATTTATTATACATAAAAATTAGCTGTAGTCTAAATTGTGATGGGTTAATGTTATATTTATTTGAGAATACACAAACAATTTTGTTCAGTTACGTAATTGTTGTCATAAAATTTAGGGAAGAGGTAGTGAGTGGCAAAAACTTTATACCCCCTTACATAATGCTATAATTTCATGGGCTGAACACAGAAATAAAATTCTGGATGTGTTGCTTACAGATATAGTTTAGTTGAATTATCCTTTTAGATTGACCTTACCTTTTGTGTTATTTATTGATAAACAAAATACTGGCCACTCATAAAACTGGCAAACCTACCGACAGGAGGGAAGGGTTTCCTACCCTCTTCGGTTTTTTTCCCCGCCTTGCTAAACCCCATTTTTGGTGCCAATTATTTATGCAATTGTTAGTTGAATTTTACGCTCTTTCATGCGAAAAGAAACATCAGCTGAGCATTACAGTTGACCTGAAGCGATGGATAGGGTTTCCCACCACACCCACCCCCAACCCCTCGGGAGAGAAGGGACCAAACATGACCTAGCACTAGCACGACACAGGAAATCACATACACTGATTGTTGGTCCCAATCGACAGCTTTAGTCCGCCTCATTTCCCAATGATAAAAAATACAATGTTAGGAATTACGTCCCGAATGACGTCTAAAGTTGCATGACAGAAAAAAAAATTAAAATCAAATAGTTTACAGTGTAGATTAGAAAAATCTCCACAAAAAAAAAGCTAGAATATCCGCCTTTTACATGCCTTTTGGCTCTCTACATGATTGGAGATGACTAGTTCTAGTTAACACATGTGAGTGTTATAATAATGGTTTTTTGAGTCAATATAAACTAGAGAATACCCCTATATCCAGTTTTGCATTCTTCAAAAAATGGGGTGTTTGGTCCTTATTTGAATATCAATTAGAAAAAAACGCAAAAGCTTATCTTGTGGTACCAAATTTATAAGAAGCGGATTGGGTAGTAAATAAAATCACTGTAACAACCACCCCCATCGAAAGTTAGTTTTGTGTGTTTTTTTTGCTTAAAATATATACATTCGGAATGGTAAAACGCACCCGAGTTAAGATGTGCTATCTCAAAATGAATTGCTGTTTGCATGGCATATAACAAGTTGGGAAATGAAAGCAGCGCCCCCAAAAATTGCCCCAAAAAATATCAGAAAGTCAAAATTTCGAGTTATGTAGTTATGCCTTACGAGAACCGTTCGTCACGCCGTGCATTTTAATGTGAATTCGTGGAAGAGCACAAACCCGACCATTTTGATTCAAAAGACTGGTATTTTTCCGACAGGCCGTAGTTTCTACGAAAAAATTTGATCAATATAGACCGTTCGGAACAATGGCAAGTCGGCAGCAATAATCTTTCGGGTAAGTAATAATTTGCTTTACTGTTTAAATAACAAAAATATGCTCCTCAGCAGCTTACTGCAATGCTAATGTACTTTTGTCAAGGAAGGCAACCATTGCAGTAGGGTTCCTGTTGATTAACCTTAATCCTAGTCTTACCGGGGGGGGGGGGCGGGGGGGGGGGGGAGAAAACCCCGTAGGGAAATTGTCCGGTGCGCTAAAATGCCAAAAAGCTTTCGTTACAAAAGCTTATTACGGTCATCATTCGCTCATCCTTTATGAGTCATATTAGCGAACAAAATGTTGCATTGGGTGGTAGCACCCTACACCGGGGTTAGGGTATACCGTAAAGTCTAGGGTAAGGGGTGGTTGCCACCCCCAAGGATATTTTTTTTTTGTACATTTTTGAAACTATTATGCACAATATGGCCAAAAATATATGTTTATGATAAACCAGTGAATTGCCTCAGAGCTGAAATGAAAAACTTAATAACGAATTTTCAAGGAGGGCGGTTTAACCGCCCCCTTGTTAAACGTGTTATGTTACAACAAAGGCTTGCATAAGAACGAGGGGTAATCCAGACCCTAAAACCCTTATTCACCTACCCCTATTCCTAAACCTAACCCCTAACAAATGAAACTTACCATTGTCACTGACTTAGGAAGATACTAGTGATAGGGTATGTTTTTTTATCAAAATTTTCGGAAAAAGCGCTTTTTCGCAATCAAATCATTACGAATGTAAGTTTGGAATTAATAACTTCCGGATAGTAAAAAAAGGGTTTCCTGTGTTTCGTCTTTTTATTTGATATAGTATGATTTTTTTTTTTTTTTTCTTTTTAATAGCGACCCTTCGGATAAACAAGTGAATTGAAGGCCTGTTAAGATAGATCATCGGAAAGGTGACCATTTCGAAATAAGAATTCCAAGAAATGGCCCTTTGAAATTAAAACCTTTCGGAGAACGAGAAATAACATTCGGAATATCCAAACGTCCTCGTATAGAATCATCCCACCAAGGGGGTGGTACCACCCCCCCCCCCCCCCAACGGATGATCTCCTGCCTCACAAAAACGCAAGATAACGATCTAAAGCTTTTTTAGTCGCAAAAAATGGAGGTACCACCACCTTCATGGGGGGTCAGGACGGTCCCCGTCAAAGTCGGAAGGTGGGGGGGGGGTGGGTTTGCCCCTTCCATACTGTCTGTGTAAATGCCAAAAATGGTAGCTCTAGTAGTATGATTCTACTCTAAGCAAATACTTGTATTTTTTTCTTATTATTAGCAGTTAAATATGTATGTACTTTGGCACCCATTAATTTTGCCAAAAAATACCAATTTTGCTTGCAATAAATGGGCAAAAACGGTCGAAAACCCTCACCCCCTCGATTTTGGGGGTGATTTTACACATTTGCGGGCGTAAAATAGCTCTCAGTTCTGACGTCACTATGACTCATGTGGCTAACAATTGATATGTCTTTACTTGTTCGAAGAAAGGACATAATAGCTGTATATTTTGTAAACTTCTGAAGAAGCTTATTGGGCGCTTTTGGGACAGCATTATGGTTCGAAACCTATTTGTATAGAATGGCGCATTTTATATAGATATCAAAAATACGAACTTTAGAAGCTTACTATGCGCTTGGGGACACCGTATAGTTCCTGAAACATAACTTAAATAGAAGGGGCATTTTTAATATAGATCTCCACAAGACAAATATCTCAAAATCATTTCCTTTGCCCCAAAATGTATGTTTTTGAACTAATGACCCCAAACCACCTTCGGGTCCCACATTGGCAGTTCCACTCATACTAATTTGAATGCGCAATGGATATCTTAATATATGTTCAGCTCATGTGGAGAATAAAATCATGCCATGTTTTGAATGCTTAGCTAAAAGATTAACTATTATTCAGGTTTTGAAACATGAATTTTGAGGAAAACGCATATTTTCCCCAATATCGCCTATCTACTGTATATTTTGTAAACTTTAGAAGCTTTTGTAAACTTTTGGGACAAAATATAGGTTCACAACCTATTTGTTTAGAATGGCGCCTGTTATATAGATGTCAAAAATACCGATATCCAAAAAGCATTTTTTTTTTTTTTTAATTCTTTTAATGTTTTTTTTGGCTAAAATGACCCAAAAAGCACTTTCGGGGCCCACATTGGCAATTTCCCATCATGCCTATCTGAAAGTACCATAATTACAGTTGATGTATGATGTATGTGTATGTTAGGGTTGGATCATTAACTCCTAAAAAACCACTTTTTGAAGTTCCACTACTCACCTATTTGTCGAACATTCATGGTTTTTTTAATGATTTGGCGGCCATGTTTGGAAATAAAATAAGCACGCTCATCATTCCCGAACACACTGTTTTTATTTTGACATTTCTTCTAGAGATCACTTAGTCAATGTAACCAGATAACCCCAAACCAATCCGATGGTATTTCGGTAAACAATATGTTTTAAATAATTTTCTATGATTTTGGCGCCATTTTGAAAATGCGCATCAGGTGACGAAATAGCGAGAACACCGAAATTCGGCAACAAGTGAAGCAATTCCTTGCCAATGTCATTGACACATGAAAAAAAATGAAAAATCCAATTTGGCAAAGGTTAATCGCAGTAGTGATGACATCTGTTGCCTGACCACATTGTAACGTTCATGTCTTTTTCAGGATTTTCCAGTCCATGTACAAAGACGTACATACGTGATAATTTCCCAATCCCACCACAATACAATGCAACTTTTTGAAAGAAATACTTAAGGTTTTAATAACTCACCCCGGTGACAGTTTTTTTTCAGTTTCTGAACTGCATTTTTTAACATATAGTTTAATTAAAGCTTATCAACAAAATGTATGTGCGGATTTTTGATATTTTTTTTCAAATAAAGAGGTACTAATTGAGAAAATTGATATAGACGTCATCATTGAGTATATTTTCAATAATTTAATTTCGTCACATGAAATCAAAATTTGGTTTTAATAATGTTGTTTGGGCCAATTGTTTGAAATAGTATCCTTTCTCGCATGAGAACTGAGAATCCTGAGAGGATTTTTATCAATTCTTTTGTATTTC
>JAMKCH010028046.1:0-37987 GCA_023653785.1 Ophioderma brevispina | reverse complement strand
ATATAAATTGCGCAACATAAAAATTTTTGAAACAAAATAATTCCGTCCGTCGCACTTCTGTCTATTGCAAAATAGTGCAAAAAAAGGATTGTTTAAAATGAGTATAAAAATGATTGCTCTGTTATTTTTTATTTTAATTGTTCTTTACATGCACACTCAACTTGTTAACAAAAATATTGATGGATTATGAACAACATTCAGCATTCCAGCACAACAGCATGAAAAAAGTGAGTCCGTTCTGTCGCAATTCCGTCCTTCGCACGTGTATCTAATCGCTTTTGACGTTATTTCAAGTTATCAGAATAATTTCCTCAAAATATTTTGTCTCTCACTTTTACAGGGGTAAGGAGACCTAAACTAACATGTATATAATAATGGGAAATCAAGCTATCCCTTAATTTTGACACATAATGAAAAAAGTTGTTCAGAAAGTTTTGAAAACCAACTTTTTCAAATTCCGCCGTCGCCAATCATAAACGGTTTGCCCATAGCAACATACTTGAACATTGACCACTGATTTTTTTTTTCATATCCAAGTTACTTATTCATGTAATTATTATGCCCTAGGTTCAAGGCAGGGGAATAAGATACAAACAAAAATACAGTCAAATTCCGTCCGTCACAGAAGAAGCAAAAACGGAGGTTTTGGATTTGGCCCTACTCATGGGGAGGCAGTTATTGAACGGCCCTACACCCCGCTGCACTACGCCGACATGGGACTTTGCATAATCCAAAATTTGATGTCATTGTTCCAGCACGCAATGGAATAGCTTTCGTAAGTACCATACTTTGACCACTAAAATATAGTAATAGGGAAACATATAAATCCACTCTTTGTGAAATGCTTGGAAATTGGTTCATATGCAGTGTGCAAAGTTGGCTCTTTTTGAAATAGCCGTTACAGGGAAAAAGTAATCACACTGTTGATGGTAGAATTAATATTGGTCGACCAACATAGGCACATTTTCGATCCTAACATCCAAACAAAAATCTTTGCTCTAGATGTCACAGGGTAATGAGACAAAATGAGCAGCTTATATGATACAAAAATGTTGACCACTTACCGTAAAATCTGGGGCTTCTGGGGACTAGGCTATTAGCGTCGGGCCATGGACCGTAGTTTAACGGTCCATGGCCCGAATCGCTAATGGCCTCGTCCCCAGAGCCAGTCTTACGGAAGTGGGCATCATTTTGTATCAGAAGAAAGCTACTATTTTTCTCCATTTACCTGTGAAATCTTAGAGCCAAAGGATGGTTGGTTTGGAAGTTAAGAAGTGAACATGTTGCCCCATTTTGGTCGACCAATTTATATTACACAGTACTTATGGGGCTTACGAAATCACGTTGTCTGCTCTTACATGAAAACGCATTAAATATCGGCGCAAAACTTTCAGGTGGGGTTTTTTTTGGGGTGAAGGCCAATCTACAAGATGAATGAAAACTACATATATTAAATCGGCCATCCCTAGGTTAAGACATGAAGTTAGTAAGCCTTAGCAAACTAGGTAGGTCTTTCAGTCTACTTTTACTTACCAAAACAGGCAAGTTACAACTATGATATAAAATCTACTCACCACCCGTAAACATCACTGTACAGGCTATTTAATTACGAAATTTGTAAACCAGAACAAGGGCTTCATTGATGAAAAAAACATGGACAAAAAGTCCGAAGATAGGTAAACGATTTGGTGAGTCAGTGATGAATCGGTGTTGTACATTTTAGAGAAAAGATACTAAATTGAGCATTTAGTGCACGGTGGATCTCTGGGGCTATTATAAATCAATTTAAAAACCCATGTAACCGGGGTAATAATACTATTACAAGGTAGAAGAACTAAAGTAATTCAGAGTTTAAACATTACTAATGAACCTAGCTGAAAAAAAAAAGAATCAGAACTAATAGGACAAGAAACAATGAAAGGTCAAAGTTGTGATAAAGACAGCTTGTAGCCAAAAAGTTGACACACATTTTCACTGATGTTGTTGGTAAAAGTTGAAACTAAGAGGGTAAAAAACTCATGGTAAAACTATAGTCATAAATTTGTACTTTGCA
Source organism: Ophioderma brevispina (assembly GCA_023653785.1). Classification (NCBI taxonomy): domain Eukaryota; kingdom Metazoa; phylum Echinodermata; class Ophiuroidea; order Amphilepidida; family Ophiodermatidae; genus Ophioderma; species Ophioderma brevispina. The sequence goes on along the minus strand of JAMKCH010028046.1, from coordinate 35,934 downwards.
TGCTGCTACGGTAGACCTACCTTTAATTACGTGTAGGTAATATGATGCAGGTAGAACCTGCAGAAGCGAGCCTCAGATACAATTTTTTATTCTGTCATATTTGGATTTGAAATTTTTACCAATCGTCATCAACACAAAAAGGAGTAACATGAGTGCTAGTCTAATAAGGGCGCTCTGAAACGCACATCGGACAGACTTGACTAAAGGTTAAAGTGCTGGTAACAAATATTTTAAATCTATAAATGAGCATTTTTGGAAATTCACTTTATAACTTGAAGAAGGGTTCATCACTAACCCCACGATTTGAGTCAATAATTTTTTCCAAAATTATATGATAAGCGTTAAAATGGCAGCCATATTAAAAAAACAAAAATGTTGATTTTGTAATGTCACTGCCACATACGACGAGGGCTGCAATAGAAAAATCTTTTTTACAAGTAATTGACTTACCGTTTGGAAATCCCAAATCCAGCAGTTCGTTTCCGGCCCCCCGTTTTAAGTGGTATTAGTCTTTTCTACTTCATAGCAGAATAGTATGACAGTTTGGTAAAAAAATTGTTTGTTTGCCGTTTTAGAATCCAGCTTGGCGTATCTCCCTTTCCTCCTTCTTGCTCCCGCTCTATAAAAATCTCGGGGGGAAAAAAAAACAGTAATCGTTGGGTTTTACAAAAAAAAAGTAAATACATAAAAGAGCATTTCGTGATCCAAACAACTCGTCCTCCCGACTTCAAAAAAGTTGAGATTTAGAGTTTTAATCAATCTGAACTGTTAGCTCTAGTAATCCACGTGTACCTGTGCAAATTCGGCCGCAACTGTAAGAAATTCGCCAATTTGTATTTTTGTCGTAACGGAAATTACAGCACAGTAGCCTATGGGACCATGGGCAATGCTCATAACACAAAACCCCAAGAAGGGATCAACTCAAACTGTGTGAATAGCTTTTGCAAGGATATTAGTGACCAGTTGAATAAAACAGAAGGTCTTTTTTCCCTGGATCAACGGAAAATGCACCTTTAACCCACCCCCCCAAATGATTTGGGTACCATACATGTGCACTTTTACCCAATTATAATTCCACAACAAAAGATGATGTACATGGCATAGTAGTTTTCATGTAGCCAATAGAGAATTTGCTATCGATGTACTCTTTCAGCAATACAGCAATACGCATATTTAATTTAGCTCATTTGCCTACCCAAGCTACATATATATCGCATGACTTGCAGATGCAAAAAAAGATGCGCACCATGATGCCGTGAAGGATTTTGTGTTATCCGAGGTACCATTTCAAAAAATATGCAATTGTTTATTTGCATATCAATTAGGCTATTTGCATACCTTATTGCCAGAAAATATGCCCAGATTCTAATCGGGTCAAGAACTATTCCACCTACTTCAAGGTCGCATCTTTTTACGGAACTAGATAACGTGATAAACAAGCCTTGCAGGAAAAAAATCGTAAATTATTATTTAGACAATTAGCATATTTTTACACCCAAATTAATACCAACTTTCACCCATTGTGATTCACACAAGATGTATGTCATTGTAGTCTTTCATGTAGCAAAGGATTTGCTTATCGATTGTACCGTTTCAGCGTACAGCAATTATCATATTTAATTAGCTCTTTGCATACCTAACATGTATACACATGCTTTCAAGTGCAAAAAAAAATATGGGCACCATAACAGGCTTTCATGCAGGGAAGGTATTTGCATATACGATGGAACCATTTCAAAAATTATAGCAATTATGTGATTGTTTGCAAATGAATTAGCTCATTTGCATACATTAATTTGCCCGAAATATGCCCAAAATCTAGTCAGGTCGATCGTAATCTTTCAACCGGATCTTCCCCAAGGTACATCATTAGATCCGGCATTAAGTACATGACTCTGGATAATTGTACATAAGCCTTGCAGGAAAATTTCTTAAATTATGCAACATGAGCACTTTAATTAGCTCTTTATGCCCAAATATACTCAGGTGCGAGAGCACTCATCACTACGCTTCTCCCACCAAGTCCAGCATCGTAGCCCTACGAAAAACTACCAGATTTAATCGTACACAAGCTTTTCACATGACAGACACAGAGACAACGACAGACAAGAGAAAAGTGATTGCTAAGTCTCTGCCAGAACAAAGTGAGAATCTGATATTTTATATGGCCCTGCCAGTGATTAGGCAATACAATATTTTGAGTAGGATTACCTATCCTCAAAACAAAAAAACACAATTGTTATAAATAAAATAGGCTGAATTAATAAAAAAAAAAAAAAACATGGTGAACATAACTGGGGAAAATGGTGATTGATGATTAAAGCTGCTGGGAAAAAGAATGTCAGACAAAAATGCCTGTTTTAAAAGCGAAGTAAAAGGTTATTGGCTTGTAAAATGTGAGAAATATTGAAGCAAATTTCTTGCCTCATCGTCTGGACTTGAACAAAAACAGGCCTGTGGCTCAGGCTATACACCAACCAAAACAGGCACAGCCTAGCTTGAAAGTAGGGCAGAGCAAGTAGACTAGGCTACTGATTGAAGAAGCGTAGGCCTAATGGTTAGGCGGTGAGGCATACCCCACTGCCCTGCTTTTCGAATTTGACCTATACTGGGACAGGTGAGTAGTAACGACATGTGAAAGTAAAATAACCAGAAGTTACAGAGAACACCGACGAGATAAATTGACAAAATACATCAAGTTGGGCAGCCCCAACTAGTTGGGCTTGTACTTTGGTTTGCTTGTGTCGAGACTTGAAGCCAGTCATTTTCTTTAACGTTTTGCTAATTGTAATATAACGTAAAGCCATTGCATAGAAATGTTTGTCTTTCTAGGTGGGATAATGTATGTCGGAGGCTGGCAGAGCGGAAGTCCCCGGGCTGCGGTCTTCACTCCTAGCAGGCCTAGTCTAGACCTAGCCTAGGCTAGCCTGCTGGTTAGTTTAGGGAACTCAATTATGTCATGATTAGGTAAATTGGGTCGGAAATACATGGAATAGCTGCAAGTTAAATGGAACAAGATTTGTGAATTTTATTTAGAAAAATATCATTAGAACATGCTACATGCAATGATGCTGCATAGTCATACCTCGCTCGTTCACGTAGCGTAGGCTAGCGTTGCATGTCGTCCGTACCTACTGGGCTATGTAGCGGAAAAGACAGAGCAACCTCGGGCTATTAAAGTCGTACTAGTACTACGGCATAAATCCACGGGAAGGGTAGTAAACAAACAGAATTACCTGGCCGTTTAAAGATGTGAACGAAACTTGTATCTGGGCTTGCAAACACTCACTACTCAATGATGGTATGTGTCGCGTACTCAAGGCGTGTGAAACTCCGGTGAAACTGTGTACAAATGCCGTAGTATAGACGGATTTCGAGGCTCCGAGTCAGATTATTCTGACCATTCACTTTATGATGTAGTTTAGGGGTTTAGTTTTGCCAAGCTTTGGCCGGTTCGAAGTCCTATAGCATCCCTCAGCCCCCTCCTTCATGACAATAGTGGTTTTTGCATGGCTTTTGCATGGGGGAGGTCGGTCTCTTGCACCAGTATATTAAAAAGATTGCCCTGTGTTATGTTAGCCTTGATTGTTAGCCTCTTGATTTGCTGTGTTGTACGAAAACGCGAGAGCTGCTGCTTGGATGGAATCGAAGTGCACAGTGGGTAAATTCACACTCCGCAAATTTTTGCAAAATCATTCATTTACGTCATTGAAAATACCGCGGTTTGTTTAATGGTTCCAAGCATAATTTTTAAAATATCAGCACAACCTTATAAAGGATTTAATGTTAGAAATTTACGCTACATAAAAAATAAATTTGCGAGGAAAAACAAAATATCCAACAGAATGGAGGATAAAATAAATGTTTTGAATATCGAAACTACAAATTTGAATTACAATGTTAAAGCGGCGAATCTCTGTCTGGTACCCGTCGATTTATAATCAGTAAGGAGTTAATGGTTAAGAACGAAAAGGGGATCAATGAGGGTCGGGATTTTTGGTCACCCGCCAACTTTTGTTGGCCGAAGGAGGGACATAGAAATGCTCTCCCGTGCGTGGTGTGTGTGTGTCCACGCGATATCTTTGGATATAAGCAAGCGTGGGTGTCAATCTTCGCACCATAGATGTATCTTCAAGTACGCGTTGGCCTGAATCTGAGGTGGGTCATGTGTCATGGGTCAAGTCAAATATGGTCAAAAATAGGGTTAAATTGCTACAAACCTATAAACACGATATCTTTTTATATACCAAGTATGGGCGGCCATCTTCCGCAACCATAGATTGTCGCTCCAAGTAGCGGCGGATGGTGTCGAAGGATGGTCATGGAGCATTGGTCAAAGTCAAATATGGTCAACAAATAGGGTCAAATTTGGTCAAAAATGTGATTAATTGCATAAAAGCCTGTGGTCAATTGTGCAGGATGATGACCTTGTGAGGTTGTGGTCAACTTCAGTGCCAAAAAATTTGAAGGTCATTTCAAGGTCATGTGGGGGTCCATTCAAGGTCAAATGGAATTCAATTGCTATAGCCCTTGTCAGTGTGTTAGATGAGGACAACGTTGGTGGTGTGGGTCCAACATCACATGCCAAAAAAATTTGAAGGTCTTCAATGTCATATGCGGGGTCATTCAAGGTAATGGAATAATTGCATAGCCCTTGTCAATTGTGGTAGGATGATGAACTTTCAAGTCCTGAGGGGTCATCAAGGTCAAACCACTTAACGTGGTAGGGTAGGATAATTGGAAACTTGGTGGGTGTGGGTCGCATTCAGTGCCAAAAAAATTGCAGGTCATTTCAAGGTATGTGGGTCATCAAGGTCAAATCCCTAAGTATGTTGGTAGGATGATGAAACTTGGTGGGTGTGGTCAACATTCAGTGCCAAAAAAATTGATGTCATTTCAAGGTCAGGTTGGGGTTATCCAAGGTCACATCCATACCATGGTAGTATGGTCATGAAATGAGGGTGTGAGTAAGCATTCATCCTGAAAATTTTGAAGGCATTCAAGTCGTGGGGTTATTAAGGTCAACTAACTCAACATGTGCTTAGGTCATGAAACGTTGTGATGTGGTCAACATTTCTAACCGAAATTGGGGAAGGGGTCTTTCAAGGTCAAGTAGGGTCTTCTAAGGTCAAATAATCTACAAATAGTGTATGGTCAATGTAGTCAACGTTTGATACCGTCAAATTGCAACTGCCTATGGCATGCGAGCCTCAGTGGTTTGATAACCACTTATTTCCATCGCAATTCTCCCTGTGACTTAAAATTATATTTCCCTCCATTTACTATCGTCGCGCGGGCGGGGACTTTGTGGTTCGAGAACCGCCTTGTAATAAACCTGTCAGACTAATAGATTTTTCAATAGGCTTTCATTAACGTTTATACGCGTTTATCTATATAGCTTCTTCCGCTTTGCTCTCGCTTATCATCATACGACCTATGCCAAATAGCCTACGTACTGGAAATGTACAGGCTCCATAATCATCTAGTTACAGTAACATGTACGCAGCCTCAGTACGACGAATAAGATACTGAGTTAACACACGTGCTTTCAAGGCACTAGCCCTTTTCCCCCTGAAGTTCACTTTGCAGAAGGATACTTATCTTTAACTTTATTTTACTACTCTCACCCTCAAGTACGCCCATGCAAGAAGGTGTAATGTCATGATTCATATGAAATGTTGATGTCAATTTCACTTACTATTTTTGTGACAAATAGACTTTTTTGTGGAGGTCTGCTCATTATTTACCTTCACAGACCGTATCGTTGATAGTAATCGCAAGGACTCACATGATTAGTAAGCACGCCACTGGCGAACTAACGCATTCGTTGTCTTTTTTTTTTTTTTTTTTTTTCGCGCGGTGATGTCTATATTTTCCTTGACAAAATGCTAAGCCACACCCTCTGCGGGGATATCTATAGCCAAAACCGTCCGGGCACAGGATCTCCCTTCTTTTTTACATAAATTGACTAAATCCGTTGTTACGGGGGTTTCTTGCCATGTTTTTTTTTGTTTGGGCGATGTTTTGTGTAATTTGCTTTGGAAGAGAAGTCTCTAGGTATTCCGTCTCTAGTACCTGTCACTCATTGCTAGGCAACATCGACGTGTATGGCGTATTTCACCATCGACTAGGCAACGTGGTATCGCCCGAAATCACAATTTAGCCGTCGCCATTGTTTTAATACAAAAGTGTTATTTCTGAATTGGTTGGGCCGATTTTAAAATGATCCGATTCTTATAGCCCTCCCTCCTCAATACTTTTTGGGATACGGCCAAACCTTTTTTTTTTTTTTTTGGCAGTCCTGAAAGTCGGTGGATGGTAATATCCATTCCTGCGGTTAAGTAAAAAAAAATAAAAACTGCCTCTCCTCACTTTTCAGAAGCCACTGTACTGTTTACAAATCTAAAATTAGCTGTGCAATACGTACAAGGACGATGTAGCATTGTTGGTTGTTGTTGTTCGTTTTTATTAATAGGTTGAGGCACGCACTTACCCACATATAACCACCCGCCCTAATTAGTTAAATTTTTTTTGTATGTGCTTGGCCGGCAGCGCTGAATATGTGTTTGGAAACTGGATTTTGTTTCCTCGTGTTGTGGTTGTTTTAGCGTGTGTACCACCTTTAACCTCGTAATTTTATATTTCCGGTTTCATCAACTCTGCCGGTCGAGAAATCGTTCCTCCTATTTCATTCTCGAATTAACATTTGTGATTATCACTGTGCAAAACAAATGGTATGTACAGTACAGTAATCATTGCAGAATTCCATGAATGCCTGTTGATGCGTATTGGGCGGTAATTTGTCTCTGTAACCTTGCAAAGTTTTGAGTTCATTAAATACAGTATGTCACTTTAGTACACGAACTCAGGACATGAGAATAGCTGTTTGATATTCCCGTGCTAATGATAAATGGATTCGAAGGTCCTAGTTACTAGGAACTACTAATATCTAGACCAAGACATCAAGGTCCCTACTCCTAGACCTAGACTCTATAGAGGCTAGACTATAGTACTAGACTACTAGTAGCTGTCACAAAAGAACGGCCCTCTCCTGACTGCGTATACGCTCACGATCAGCTCAGAGCGATCAGCTAATGAGCGATATGGGCAGGGCCTATTTACTCTTTACGCAGATTGCTCGGAAGTCGATCGCGCAATCAGCCAATCCGATTAACACGCAGTTGTTATGGCTATGACTAGTAAAAGGAACTTTTACCGTGATGAACGCTTTTATTTGGGCGTACTCGCATCACGATAGAAGTACTTCCATATACAATAACCTGTAGCAGTGTAAATGAATAGGCTCCGAGTCCGAAGAAAAAAGGTTTTTGTCTTATATCTCCATAACCATTCATTGTTTGTAGGTAGTACAAACTATATCTTTTTTAATCCTTGTCACAAGACGAACACTTTGGTTACCTTTTTAAAGCAATCCAAGCATTTTTCATTTTTGACCCCTGTATTATGAATTTTCCCCCCTCCTTGATTCTGCCCACACTTTCAAGAGGGGCACCCCGCTAAATTTGTTCATTAACCTTCATAGAAGACAAATCCACTGAGAAATGATACTCTGCTCTCCACGGTCACGGAATTGCTCCAAATGACCCAACTATATTGTAAAGTGCCTTGACTTCTGATGTAATTTTGCTGTATAAGAAACGTCATGATAATAAGGAGCTAACTGTTGTAGCTTGTTGCATGGTTGTGCGCAATGCAAGCAAGGCATTTAGTGACTTAACTCCTGAATTGTTCACACAGGTTATTTTTATTGGGAAAGATAACTTTGATATTTTGAAATTGGGACAATTCAATGTACTTTTCGGTTATTTGAATTCAGTGTACTTTTCTGTTATTTGTTTTCCTCAGATATTAGGCTTAAAGATGGTATTAAAACAGGTAAAAAGGACAACAGAGTTAATCTTTGAAGAAAAAAATATGTTTTTGTGTGTGTTCTTGAAATGTCAAAAAAGGGGTGATTTTGTAAAAGTGTACTTGAAATGCAAAAAAAAGGTTGTTTTTAAAGGTTACTTTGTACCCGTTTTCATGTAAAAAAGGGGTCAAAATTGCTGAGAATGTACTTGAAACTATGCGAAAAAGGGGTTATTTTTGACTTGGGGAATGATCATGCGTTACGCCTTTGAATAGGAAGTGACACCACTGGGATAATTGCGTGGATTCGGCAATTTTTAGCGCGGATTGGCAGGGAAAATGCCGATTTATCTGTGAACTGCAATGCGGAAATCAGTGCCGAAAATAACTTTTCAAAATTTCTAAACGCGGATTCTCCACGATCCTATAGACCCAAAGAAAATGTCTTGAAAACTAAATACCTTCAATGTTTCATATATGCAAACTCTCCATGAACACTTCACATAATTTAATGATTAGTTCAAATAAAACCTTACTCATGAACTACATGTATATTTTACTTTTTAAGACCGTTGATCATAGGTTATCTATAAACATTTTAAAATTAACCATTTACAATTACAAATATGAAATTGTTTCTATCAAATTTGCATGAGAAAATGTTTCGGAAAGCAGACATTGCCATAGGGTTACGCGTTTTGCACGAGAGGGGGGCACCCCCTCCCGCGCCACTATATGAATTCTCTGTGAAATCAACACAAAATCTAATCCATCAAATCTGTTTTACTTTTTAATAAGCCCATTTATCATACCTATATTTTGCTCTAGTGAACCACTTACAAATTTCAAATTGTTTCTATCAAATTTGCATGAAAAACATGCTTTTGGAAAGTGAACATTGCAGGGGACACCCGTACACACCCTTGCGCCCCCCCTTACGTACTGCCATGGCCACTTCGCCGACTCAACTATTCATGTCCCCTGTCCTGAATGAGAATTTATTTTGATACAGGGATACACCCCTGGATCAAAATGCATTTCCCTGGTTGAATACCCTTCATCATATATTTCCGGCTGAACAACTACAGTCCTTGTTTAGGTAGCTAATTGTTGCTACTGAAATACGTATTTAAGGGTGCTTTGTGAATTCTTGGACACTGATGATACCCCCTTGTCACTCCCTGGAATTTTACACAGTACTCTATGGGCTACAAAGTCACATGTTTAGCTCTCGAATCAAACGGATTGGATATCAGCTCGAACTTTTACATATGGGGTTTTGGCTGAAGGCCAATCTATTCAAGATGAAAACTTCATATCCTTAAAGGTGCAAGTGAGAGAATTTCACATATCAGGTGCCCCATCAAATTTCAAAGTACTGATTTTTTGACTTGATGTAAGCTTTCCTGGAACAAAATAATATCCCCATCTGAAGGATTAATCTGAGATTAATTTCTTGGTCAAAATTGGGAAATTTCTGATTTCGTATCTAAGCAATACAAAATTCAGTCCTATGTTTTATGTGAAATATAAGCAAATCAAATTTCACCTTTTTCTCTCTTTTAAGACCTTTCTGTAGCCAATTACAAGGAAAGAACCTATTTGAGCGTCTAATTGATATGAAATTAAGTATTATGACACAATAATTTTGGTGCCACAAAATCTCTTGTTGCACCTTGAAATCGTGCCATCCCCCTTTAATATAGGCCCCAGATGATCTCAAGATGTTTGTTACATGCTTGCCCGTACATTTCCATAGCCGATTTATTCCGTGTGATTTACATCGTGGGGCAGGGGAGGGCGGCCAAGAAATCCAAATTTCAGACGTCGTCATCGGTTTGGCATGTAAAGAGCAAATCTTGATGAAAAATTCTGATTTTTGTATATGTTATCAATGCAATATTTTTTATTCCAAAACCGTTGGAGTTTTGAAGAATCAACTCACTGGAAGATTATTCTGAATTTTTTTTTAAATGAAATAACGACGATGACGAGGGTGTATGATGTGTCATGGGAACCCCATGACTCCGACCGCACATCAAAGCATCCGAATTGGTTTGTGGTTGGCACTCATATTGCTGTGAATTTCTTTTGACATTTTTGGTGAGTTGTATAAGGGCTTGGCCGTCCCCAACCCGCCTGTCATGGAGCATTAGATACAACTATGCTCCTAACTTCTCTCTGTCAATTGTGCTCGCAAATGATAGGCTAGGCCTGGAAAATACAGATTTATTTTACACTAAAAATACATACCCCAAATAGTATGGTCTTTTTAACAAATACGCGATTATCGGATATCACGCGGTATGAGAATGGCGACACCTCTGGCGTAAGATTTGCACGATAAGTTTATGCTACGTCATCCCGAATCAATACCTCTTAGTTAATAAACTCTATATTTATTTTGTAGATAAAAAATGAAAGTAAGAAAACAATTGGCAATGGGATAATGAATTATTTTTTTTCACTAGTATTAGGATTAGCCTTGATCAAGGCTTCTGCTAAGACCAAACTAACTGTGTGGTATATTTTTCACCTGTACTGCCATGATTAATAACATATATTCTCCAATTATTTTTGACATTGTGTTTTCAGGTTTGAACTCAGTGCTTGAAACATTTTTTAGTGCTACCCTGTCTAGAGGAAGATAAGGAGGGATATTCCTCCACTCCTTATATGATGACCATTTTCTTCATGCCGTGTGAACCATGAACTGAAGTTGTTAGAGCAGCCCTTGAACCAAGGTCAATATTATAGGGCTTGCATGCTCATTCCTATTCCAATAAATTTAAAAGGGAAAAATGCTCCACAGTACAAAAAAATTCCCCTACGGTCAGATACACGTTGGGGATCTGATCGTGCTGAATCCATTTTTGCACACGACACAATACGATCCAACGGGATAGGGACGGAAATGCAGTACATAAACACCTCGGCATATGGTGTGACATTCGAGCAAAGCGGTTAATCGTACAATTTCATACTATGCTGCGATTTTGCGTATTTTTGAAAGAGGCCGTACTGCCAAATAGGGCTGGGACTTTCGGCGGGCATTCGGGTACCTGCCCGACCTTGAATTATCCGGGTCTGAATTCCAGTCGTGGGTGTGAAAGAGAACCGTACGTGCCAAAAGGGCTGGGACATTCGGCAGGCATTCGGGTGGACTTTGAATTGTCCGGGTCTGAATTCGCAGTAACCAGTTTACAACCCGTAATATCACGTTTTTAAATGTTAAAATCTTTAGTTCGACCACTATCTGCTACTACAGTCCATGGCCCAGAGTGAGTGTGTATTGAGGCCATCTCACAATGCCCCAGTTTTGAGAAATTTTCACCTCCTTAAGTTATGTGAACCCACAAAAAAACCTATTCTGTAACCATGACTTTTACACTCATTTTGAAGCCTATGTACTAAGGGTAATTTAATCGCATGCATCACAAAATGTCTTTGTTCTCTTAAAATGAAAAACTTTTTTATCCTGAAGTACTAATGTTGTTACAGTACATCTAGCAATGTTACAAAATTATCGTGATGGTTAAATCCCATCTGCACATTGTCGGGACATGGGGTCGTCAACCTAGAATGGACAGATTAAGAACTAATTACCCCCATGACCCTTCAAATTTCAGAACTCTATACTCTGCTCTCTACATTCCCTCTGGGAGGGTGGGTGAAGGGCCATTGTGCTCAAAAAGATACAAGTAGGTCACAGGTATTGCCTATTTTTGATGTTTCAGGATTTTTCAGTTGTTTGATCCAATAACTAATGACAAAAATGGTTGCTAAGATTGGGGAAAATAATCTGGAGTACAACACGATTTTGTGCAGTCAATTCAGTTCCAATTGGTAAGCATTGGTGATTGAATTGCAGTGATTCGGGTACCCGATTAACCGCCCCCCCGAAAAAAAAAATTACATTGAGTACGGGTGCATAAACACCCGAAAGTCCCAGCCCTACTGCCAAAACAGATAGGGGCATTAATAAGAGGCCAAAAGCCATCCAGGTACTCGTAGACTAAATTTTAAGTTTACCGTAAACTCTTTAATCAATGTGTCTATTATGATATAAAAGATGCTTAAAAGTGGCATCTAAGCTGATAGCATCCCTTGCTATCTACTGTTGATAGATCACTTGCTATCAGCAGTAGTAAGAAAGTGATACTTCTATGTTGATAGCCATCACTGCTATCTAATGCTGATGCACCACTTGTATTACTGCTGATAGCATCACCTTGTATCTACTGCGGATAGCATCAATGCTATCTACTGCTGTAGCATCACTGCTATCTACTGCTGATAGCATCATTTGCTATCTATTGCTGCTAGCATTACTTCCTTTACTGCTGATCGCATCACTTCCTATCCACTGCTGATAGTCACTTGCTATCTAAGCTGATAGCACCACTTTCTATCTACTGCTGATAGCCACCATTTCTATCTACTGCTGATAGAACCAATGCTATCTACTGCTGATGGCATCACTTGCTAGTCTACTGCTGATAGCACTTGCTATCTACTGCCTGATAGCATCAATTATATCTACTGTGATTAGCACCATTTCTATCTACTGATGATAAGCACCACTTGCTATCTTACTGCTGATGGCATCGCTGATGTCTACTGCTGATAGCATCACTTGCTATATACTGCTGTAGTCATTGCTATCTAATGATGAATAGCATCACTTGCTATTACTGCTGATCGCAATCACTTTCTATCTACTGATTGAGTGCTGGATAGGCATCACATTGCTATTCTTCTGCTGATACTGATAGCATCACTTGCTATCTACTGCGATAGCATAATTGCTATCTACTGCTGAGTCACTTGCATCTATTGATGATAAGCATCACTATTATACCTAATGTGAAGCACCACTGATATTACTGCTGATAGAATCACTTGGCTATCTAATGCTGATAGCATCACTTGCATCTACTGCTGATAGCATCACTTGCTATATATGCTGTGATAGCATAACTTGACTATCTACTGCTGATAGAATCACTTGACCTATCTACTGTGATAGCATCACTTGAAGTATCTATGCTGATAGCATCACTTGCTATCTACTGCTGATTAGATCACTTGCGATCTACTGCTTGATAGAATCACTTGCATATCTACTGTGATAGCATCACTTGCTATCTACTGCTGATTGCATAATTGCTATCCTACTGCTGATAGCATCACTTGAGATCTACTGCTGATAGCATAACTTGTATTCTACTTGCTGAGAGCATCACTTTTCTATCATAACTGCTGATAGCATCACTTGCTATCTTACTGCTGATACTGATAGCATCACCTGCCATCTACTGCTGATAGCACCACTTTTTCTACTGTGAAGCACCACTTTATATTTACGGCTGATAGCACCACTTGGATAATCATCGATGATGGCATCACTTGCTATTTACTGCTGATAGTCACTTGCTATCTATGCTGATAGCATCACTTTCTCTCTACTGCTGATATCACCAATTTATCTACTGCTGATAGCACCACTGCTATCTACTGCTGATGGCATCACTTGCTGTCTATGCTGATAGACACTGCTATTACTGCTGATTAGTCACGTGCATCTACTGATGATAGCATCAATTGCTTCTACATGTGATAGCATCACTTTCTATATACTGCTGAGTGACTGATCGCATACTTGGCTATTCTTCTGCTGTAGCATTCACTTGATATTACTGCTGATAGCAAATTGCTATCTACTGCTGATAGTCAACTCGCTATCATTGTCGTAGCATCCTTATACCTTATGATGATAGCACCAATTGCTATCTACTGTGTAGTATCACTGCTATCTATGCTGATAAGCATCACTTGCTAGATACTGCCTGAAGCATCACTTGCATTCTACTGCTGATCGCATCACTGCTATCTACTGCATGATAGCATCAACTGCTATCTACTGCTGATAGTAATTTCACATGCTGTGCTTTCTACTGCTGATAGCATCACTTGCGATCGACTGCTGCTAGAATCACTTGCTATCTACTGCTGATAGCAATCACTGCTATCCTACTGCTGATAGCATCAATGCCTATCTACTGCTATAGCTTATCACTTGCTATTACTGCTGATAGCATCACTTTTCTTCTACTGTGATTTTTAGCATTTTTGTCATATGCTATCTGATCTGTGATACTGATATGCATCACCTGCCATCTGCTTCTGCGGATAGAAATCACTTTCATCTACTGCTGATAGCATCACTGCATCTACTGCTGATAGCTATAGATATTTTATATCTACTGCTGATAGAATCACTTGCTTTCTACTGCCAATTAGCATCAGTTGCTATCCACTGATGATAGCATCACTGCTATCTACTGCTGATAGCATCACTTGCTTTCACTGCTTGATAGCATCACTTTCTATCTACTGCTGATAGCAATACACTTGCTTTCTACTGCCAAAAGCATCAGTTGCTATACACGCTGATAGCATCACTTGCTATCTACTGCTGATAGCATCACTGCTTTTCTACTGCCAATAACATCCACTTGCTATCAATTGCTGATACATCACTGCTATCCACTGCTGATAGCATCACTTCTATCTACTGTGATAGGCATCACTTGCTTAATACTGCCGAAGCATCCACTTGCATCCACTGCTGATAGCATCACTTGCTATCCACTGCTGATAGCATCAATGATATCTACTGCTGTGATCGTATCACTTGCTATCTACTGCTGATACCATCCCTGTATCTATTGATGATAGACAAATCACTTTCTATCTACGGGGCCACCACTTGCTATCTACAACTGATAGCATCACTTTCGGAATAATTATTGACTTCAAAATTCTTCCGGGGTTGGTAGTGACTTTAGTGGATTAATCCCACTGCAAAACAGTGCAATTTCCAATACCGTCATTTAGATTTAAACTATGTTGTGACCAGATATAGCCCTTAGTTGAGTCTCCGTCTGATATGCGCGGTCAACATCTACATCTGACCATATTGTCTTGAATAGACAGCCTAGGGGTAGCGCCAGATGTTAATGCCGATTGAATTCACTGTTGCCGTTAGTCTCGGTCCCAGTACTGGGTGGGTTGTCCTGCAGAATGTATACCGTGAATACTTACCACAACAAGTTGGTGAAGTTCGTTTAACGGTCGATGCTGTGATTAGTCAGCTAATCGGCGTGTCCAATTGGTGAGCGTTAACAACGCACTTCCAGTTCATTAAAGTGAGAGGAGGAGATTTTTGAGGATACAAAATTTCAAATGCACTGGATCGGTTTGTAGACCACCTACCGATAGCGTTTCGAAGGTTTATGGACAAACAAGTAAAAAAACGCCAAACCTTGTTTTTGAACGTGCGCTGCTATCGTAATCGTCCCTATAGAAAAACCATGCTTTGATTTTCTGTTGTGCACAACAGAAATACTAAATCATCATCTTATTACATAAAGACGCTATTGGCTATTAACTCAGCTGTGATCTACTTACATTGTTAAAGCATTACAAATATACAAAAACCCGGGTTCGAAAAAAATGGGTGTGTCCTTGATGTAGATATTCATGAGTTAGACTAGAGTAAAGACTCCCTTTACGGAATAAAGCCTGACAATCTTGTAATCCTATTGATCCTCTCACAGAAGATTTTATGCTAAGGCTAATTGTGAGGTCTTACATGAAGGTTGGAACCAAAAAACTGGGGGAAAGGGATTCTTTTGGAAATGTCTCAGTCTCGTTAAGGGTCCAGCAGCCCTTCACTAAAGTAAAGTTACCAAAATGCAATACTAGTCACCGCATAAACAACCTGTGAAAGAATTTCGTTGCAATGTTTTCAGCCCATTTCAGTACAAGGACATACCATCAACACATCTAGGATTTTGAAAAAGTTACTGGTCGGTCGATGTTTTTGTATAAAGATTGAGATTTTTTCCCAAACCAATCAGCCGACGAGCTCTACTGAACTCCTTCGACTTGTTGGTGAGTATTCGCAGTATATGTGTCCGATAGGACACCCAGGAAGTCTATAATAATGGGAGAGGAAGGAAACTCACCCCGTCTGGGTTGAGGCATCGGTCTGACTGTCCCTCATGTTGAGGGCAGTGTTCAAGTGTTAGTGGACTTGATGAGAAACTGAAAGAGTGGGCCCCAAATTGTAACAATTTACATGTTTCCAATGACGTCGTTAAAGAAGAGAAAATCTAAATCTAAGATAGTAAGCTATGTTATCAATAAGTTTTGTTTTCTATTTTCTTTTTTCCTGTTTTTAGATGATGAAATCGCAAATTGGTGGAATATAACTTTCTGTATGTGTTACAATCACAAGCAATCTGGTAGGACTGTCACTAGTCTACTTAAAGAGACATGAGGAGATTCAGAATGAGCGCCCCCAATTTTTTTCGAACCCGGGGTTTTTTTGCATAGTTGGAATGCTTTCCAATGTATAGATCACACCGAAGTGAATACGCCGAATATGCCGTCTTATGTAATAATATATGATTTAGTACTTTCTGCCGTGCACACGACAGCAGAAAGTCAAAGCCCGGTGTTATATGGGGACAATAACGATAGTCAGGCAAGTTTGTTCAAACAGGTTTGCTGTTTTCTTTTGTACTTGTTTGGCCAATAACCCTTCGGAAAGTCTTGGTAGGTGGTCTACATTCGATGCTGTGCAATTTGAGAGAAAATTCGTATCCTAAAAAAATCTCCTCCTGTCACTTTAAAGTATGACTCAGAGATTTTGAAATATTATTTTTTGTTGTAATAACTGAAAAATAGTAACTAGAACTAAGATAGTAACCTAAAAGCACCAATTCCGAAATTTGAGATGAATCGGGATTTTCATTTTGATGCAGTAAACATTTGTGTAGTATTACGACCCATAGGATACTGTGTATAACAAAAATTCCGGATCCGGGATTTTATAACAAAGTGTGATTTTCTATATGAGGAATTCGATTTTAAGCTTAGCAATTTCACACAGTGATTAGTATCGGACAAGCCTTATTGTACATGCAAAAAACACGATTTCTTTTGGAAATTGAGGGCGCCCTCCTAGGAAATCTCTGAGTCAGCCTTTCTTTAAGTCATTATCATAACCATGCTATCCCCCTAATGCGCCGGTGGGGGGGGCGCGCTATAAAAGCGGTTCCATTGGCCTGTACGTGCTAAATATGGGAGTTTCACAGGCCTGACCCACCAAGTACTGGGAACAAGACTATGTTGCTGTTATAGGGTGGCATGTCCTGCCCCAGAGGGGGAAAGATCAGTGGTCTTCACGACGTGACCTCATAAAGGAAAAATATTGTATTGTGTCACCATTCTATGAATTTGGCAGCTCAACAGGCATAAACTTGCATGTTGAAGGTTGTGGTGGCAGAATAATAAAATTCAGGTGACTAAATTCATCCCCTTTCATAGAGATAGATTGAGGGTTAGGACATCATGACATGCTCGGATTGGGATTTGGGATTTCCAAGTGGTAATTGTAAGGAATTCTTCATGAATTTTTATTATGGCAGCCTCGTTCGTGACATCACCTCTTTAAACCTATTTTCTAGATCATGATAATTTTGGAATAAATTATTGATTTCAAAATCCGCTGGGGTAGTGTTAACCCCCACGCAAAAACAGTGTAATTTCCAAAAATGGTCATTTAGATTTGAATATTGTGACCAATACTAGCCTAAGTCTATCTGTAACATCCCCCATTAAGTCTTTGAAAAGACTAGCTCTCAGGTTACGCAGGATGTTGATGCCGAGTTCGAAAAAAAATGAGACAGGGTATGTATGTTGCAAGCTGTTGTAAAAAATTTGAGATGAATCGGATTTTTTTGTTTTGATGCAGTAAAACATTTTTTTTTATAACAACGTTGTGATTTTCTATAGAGGATTCGATTTAAGCTTAGCAATTTCACACAGTGATTAGTATATGGACAAGCATTATGTTCTGCAAAAAACACATTTTTTTGGGAAATTGAGGGCGCCCTCCTCATGGAAATCTCTGAGTCGACTTTAATAGTCTACCCATTTTGACGAGTCCCGTTCATTTGGTTAAATTAACCAGCGTAAATTTAAAGTGCGTGTTCCATCGTCTTTGGGACCCACCTGATGAACCGGAAGTAAACAAAAAACTGCTGTTTTTTTAGTGGTTAACCATCGATATTAGCAGCAGTATTGATAGGGCTTTGACAATATGCCATTATTGCTTCCACCATCCCAAAAACGCAATATCAAGTAGAGAACACCAATAGACTAGATCGTGAAAGCACCTTAATATTAAGGTCCCCAACCTTGTATGCGACGCTGTCAACACCCATGTGCATTATCATGAAATGGCCCATGTGTTCTAACTATATAAATTCTGTTTAGGCCAAGTAAAAAAATTATGTTGTTTCTTGCCTGCCCCACTCCGATAGTGATGCCGACCCCAATTTTTTTTTTTTTTAATTCTGCAAAAAATTCACAAAAGTGTTGTAACCTATTGAAAAATCACTTCCTAAAAATATTAATTTTTAAAATTTCAGTGTGAAAAACCTTAATGAAAAATACTCGAGAAATACTCACAAATACCACAAGGTATCATCGTTTCCAAAGAATGTCCACTTTGAAAAACAAGCTAATAAATGACCATATGTGTCGTTCAGCAGCCGTTTATAAACAGGGCGGTCATCTTGAAAAAAAAAAAACAAAATTATAAAGGGCTCCTCACTGATTTAAGAAGTCGGATGAGAGAAGAAACACATTTTTTTTATTTGGCCTTGTTATGTATTGATATTTGAACTTTTCTTTCTTTCAATTCTTTCTAAGTAAAACAAGTTAACCCCCAAAAAATTTTAAACTAGACTTCTTAAAAGGGTATTTTGCGATCCACCAAACTCGTTCCCCTGGACTTACCTATTATATCATCCGAACCATTAGCCTTGGTAATCCATGTGTATGTAATTACTATGCAAAATGTATTCGGTTGCATCCTAAGGAATTAGAGGATTTTGTTATTTTCTCTCCATATATAAACAAGACAAATTACTGCATAGTGGCCTATGGGGACGGTAGGAAACAAGCATTTGCTCATATCACATAACTGCAAGATAGGGAATTGAATAAGATTTTGGGAATGAAGTGTCTCAAGGATATCTAGAATTATCTAGTGAACAACAAATAAAAACAGGTGCTGTGGATCAGGAAAATGCACCTAGTGATTCACATAATATAATAAAGAACGATGTGAACCGAGCTGCAGGGCTTGTGACAGGGATTGCAACACCCCAGCAACCCTTGACGAGGGGGATATGACCCAATTTAAGTCTTATAAATCGGGGCATTGTGACAGGTTGACAACATCCCCAGCAATCTTTTAAAGGGGGATGACCCCGATTTAAGTCTATAAATTTTCATCTTGATAGAAGGCATTCACCCCAAAACCCTTTCTGTAAAGTTCCACACTGATATTTCAACATGTTTTGAAGCGAGAGCTAAAAAATGGATTTTGTAATCCCCATAAAGTACTGTGTAAAATTAATATTGGTTGACCAAAATGGGGCATATTTTTGCTCATTACACCAAAATAAAACATTCAAATTTACCTAATATTCCACAGGGTAAATGAGGAAAAATTTTGAACCACTATCGGTAAAAGCTGGGGTCATTTAAAAAGAGAAGAATGAGCGTGAAGTGTAAGGGGAAAGAAGTAGAGAAAACCAGGGGAAAAGAAGATAAAAGGGAAGAAGAGAAGGAAAGAGATACAGGTGTCAGAAAGAATGCATGAGAAATGAGGATGAATACAGCCAATTAATATCACAACATTGATAACATTCTCTAAAAACTAGAGGATTTGTGAATGAATCCCTAAGCACTGCCAAGGGCATTTACTGATACGACCGAGTACTTACGGTATAAAAAGTGTTTCAGAAGTAAGTGACCTCCAAAAAATTTCATGATCCTGATAAAAATTCCGTTGTGGATAAAATGACGTTGTTAAAACAGGGTTTTCATGCATGACCTCAATTGAAAAGTCAATTGGACCCAAACTTGGTTTATGATATACATTTACCTCATTTGTTTTATGAGTTCAAAGTCACATCCAAGGTCAAAAAGTCATATAGGCCTATTATCCAACCGTGACAGCAGACGAGACTAGCTGTGTCCCCCGGGAAGTTGGTCTCAGACTGCAATGTATTTTTAAAGGTTCATAACTGGTTTCATGTAACACTTTTTGTCTCTTTGTTTCAGGAGCATCGGCAATCTGTTAAATTACTTCAGGTGACAAATAATGGCTAAATTGATAAGTACTGCACCAGAACATGCACATTGCTTGTTAAGAGATTTATACCAATGCAATACAGTTATTTGCAAGGAAGTCGGAGTCGATCTTTATTTACAAAGTGCAAAGTACATTTCAAGCATGATCAAAAGACAATACAATCATTCTCAAACTTTCTAATGTGAAGCACCAAAATCCAACAAAGCACTGGTGCATCATGTCTTAGTAAGCTCAGGACAGTTCAAATATTCGAGCAAAAATGTTGGCTGGCTCGGACACTTGAGAACTTTAAAAGTGAAGACCAGTTGGTACCAGCGCTGTATGACGTTACGTACTAGAGGGACAGAGGGCATCACTGGCTCAGGCTATTACACTTGTAGATCTAATAGGAAGAGAAAGAAGGCCACAAGCAAGACTATTACTATCAGGAATCCTGTCCCACCTCAGACTTGAAGAGAAAGAGAAAATAAAGGAGGCCAAATTCATTTAGAATAGGTAAGTCATATTATTTATTGAGTTATTTTATTATAAATAAAGATAAGTAAATTTTGCTAGAGGGAACAGTATACAAATACTATATGGTTAGAGGGAAATAGGGCACACTATTTTCCCTTGGTACTGGCTACGGGCCTATCACCCCAAACCCGAAGGGTGAGGGGTGATAGGCCCATAGCCAGTACCAAGGGAAAACAGTGTGCCCTATTTCCCGATATAAACCATGTAGTATTTGTTTTATTACACCTCACTGTGACTTGGGGATTGGAGGTGCTACAGGAAAAACAGTTCAATATATTTCCCTAGGGAAAATAGTCGCCATTAATAGAATCAGCCAATAGATAATAGCATGATTATGTTCATGAATATTCATGAGGTGTAATAACGTTTATACTCTTATGAACTGAGATATAAGAACAGAATTAACAGTAAAAGCATCAGAGTTTCTGTAAAACAAATTAAGTTCATTAGCAATTTATTTTCATGAAATTTGCAAAAGGTTGCAATTTGTGAAAATAAATTGAAGCAAATAAACAATCTTATATGTAAGATTGCATAAATTTGTTACAAATTGATGACTTTAAACTGTTAGACTCTTGACAATTCATGAAGATTTCTTGCTGCAAAATTAAAACATGTTGAGCTGCTTGATTTTCTCCCTTTTTAAAAAAAGGAAAAAGAAACAAGAGATATTGGTGAAAATAGTGAGCATCATTTTCTTTGAGACTAGAGTCTTTTTACTGAAGGTGATTGTAATGAGTTAACTGTTCATGCACTCACAGGTTTAACTGGCCCTCCTGGCGCGGGCAAGTCTACATTTATTGAATCTCTAGGGAAGCAACTAACTGCAGCGGGTCATAAAGTGGCAGTGCTAGCGGTAGATCCATCCTCATCATACAGTGGAGGTAACTAATACTACAAAATACAATTGTCTAGTGTCCAACCGATCTCCCCAAGTTCTGAACATGCCGATTTCGGATTGATTTCTCTTTTAATCAGCCGATCCGATACCGATTTCTAAAAATTACATTAACAAGTCCACTACAAAGCCAGAAGCCAAAAAAAACAATCAGTAAATTTACCCGTGTGTTGTGTATAGTGTATACATATTAAAGGGGGATGGCCCGATTTAGGGATATGAAGTTTTCATCTTAATAGATTGGCCTTCACTCCAAAAACCCCATCTCTAAACTTTCGCGCCGATAATTCAATCGGTTTGGATGCGAGAGCTGAATTGACTGAATATACGTGATTTTTGTAAGCCCCATAGAGTTACTGTGTAAAATAATATGGTCGACCAAATAGGGGCACATTTTCACTCATAACACTCAAAACCCAACTCCTTGGCGGCTAAGATTTCACAGGGGGAAAATGAGAAAAATAGCAGCTTTCTTTCTGAGACCAAAATGTGACCACTTACAGTGTAAATCTGGGGTTTTCTGGGGACAAGGTTATTAGCAATTGGGCCAAGGACCTTTAAGCAATATGGCACATTTTTTGAAGAGCGCCCCCCCCATTTCAAAAAGTTGATATTTTGCACAGTTTGGTAATTGTCTTAGAAACTATTACATCGCGAACGAAGTAAAGAATGCTAAGAAAATGCAGATTTATCATAAAATAAGCGATTTTTGTAATTCGAATTGGAATCCCAGATGGAGTTAACGGCCAGAAGCTGGAAATGCTACGTTCCTTTATGTTCCGTCCATGATGAAAATGTGCCACCTTGAGAAAAAACCTCTAACTTGACGGCCATGAACCAATAAAACAACATAATGGATGAGAGTAGACACGTACATGTCGCATTTTCCTGGCTATTTCACATTGAAGGCCGTTTCCAGCAGCCGTTGACTATTATCAGGATCCAATTAATAATTATTCTAATAACCTACATCTCCTAGTACGTTCCCATTCCAAGCCTGACTTAATGCCTTTTCATTTTCACGTCTCTTAGCGAAAATCACACGATACCCACTGTAAAATATGGCAACCCCGAGTGCACAGTCAGGGGGCCAATGATCTAGCACAACACTGACTTCTCATTTTGCTACGCTCATAGGCAAGTTGTGGTGCTCTTAGTGCCTTGAGAAGTGCAATTTTCAGCTGATTTATAGCTTGTACTCACATAATCTACCATAACTACGTGTGTTACGATTTTTCTGACAATTTTGGTTCGGTTTGGCTGCTTCAGCCCATCCAATTTTTTGCCAAAAACGGCGTCCGTTTAGGTGAGTCAGTGTTTGTTACTTTCCGCAAAAAGATGCGGCTAAGTTCACACGTGGATTACAAGTGTCTGCCTCGGGTAGAACCCCTTCGAGTTAATTTCCCCCATTTATAGCGCTTGAGTTGGGAGCTAGGTGCTAGATGGTCCTGAGTATTTTATCTCACTTTTCATCGGCTACGTGCTGTTTTTCGCAGGGTTCAGCTTTCACCCACTATTCTACCGGTAATGTACCGGTACGGACGCCATTAAAGGTATAGTCAGCCATCGGGGCCGAAAGTTCCTTAACTGGGTTCTGCATCGGAAAACATGGTTTCGCCATCGTTCATGTGCACCGGGGAGGTGTTTGAGCCCCCACCGCTGCCTACGTGGGACTTACGGGTTGCGGGGTCAGTTGCTATTGGTTCTTCCCGTCACGGGGGCCCCTCTACCGTTATTACGGCGGGCCTTTACCGTTCACGGGAATACATAGACTGGCGACTCTTTTTTCAGCGGCATTTTGGAAATTACCAGTGGAAATTGGAATTTTTACCCCCATAGACCAATTGGTCCGAAACTAACATCGGCAGGTTTGTGTTGATACGGCGGAGTTTTGTTCCATATTCAACATTGACCCGAAAACCGGAAGTACGTTGCTTTTTCTATTGGAGTTGAGCTCAACCGCGTTTTTACTTCGGTTTTCCACGTTTGCGGGGGCTCCCCACTACCGTTGTTGTCACGGCGAGCCTGACGCTAAAGGGATTTAGGCCGGGGAACTTTTCGGCCGGCAATTTTGTATTTTTTTGTCAGACCGAATTTACCGGCTTAAACGCCATTGGCCCGAACCACGCATCGGCTGTCGAGGCTATAACAAATTTCATTCCATATTTCAACATACCCCGAAAAACCGGAAGTACGTGTTTCTATTGGGAGTTAGGCCAGCGGTTTTTTCGCGTTTTGAGCGGGCATTACCGTTTCAACTCGGTGTTTTGGGATAGGTGGGACTCATTGTCTGCTAGGCTAGCTGTACTTAAAGGAGATCTCCCGTGTTATGGTCCTTTTAATAAAAGTTCCTACCGTTTGAGTTCTCTTTTTGTCTTTCCCCAGATTAGACATGGGATTTCGACTCAGAGACGAGAAGGAGCCCAGCAACCCAGTGTAGACGGTCGAGTGTAGCAGCCAGGATAAGCAGCCGTCAAGAGCCGCATCTGTGCCGGGTTCGGTTCCTCCGCTCACCGCCGCGCCGGCCGGAGAGGTTGCCGCATCGCCCACGAGTACCCACACTCTCCACCGTCGGGAATACCGTGGTCACCGCGGAGGCCGTAGGGTGAGCAAGACCCACCGCCAAGATCACGCAGGGAGCCGCTCGGGGACCGTGACCGCAAGCCCCGAGATCACCGCAAGCCGTTCCGGAAAGCCGTGGCGGCAGCCATCGGATCACCGCCAAGAGCCGTTTCCGGAGCGGAGCCGCGCAGGATCACCGCAAGAGACGTTCCGGAAGCCGTGGCGGGGGTAGCAGTCGGGATCACCGCAAGAACCGTTCGGGAGCCGGAGCCGCCGCCGGATCACCGCAAGAGCCGTTCGGAGAGACCATGGCAACCGTCGGGATCACCGCAAAGAGGCCTCGGGAGCCGGAACGGAACCGCCGACGGATCACCGCACAAGCACCCGGAATCACCGCAAAGCACCGGAATCACCGCAAGCTCCGGAATCACCGCAAGCTCCGGAATCACCGCAAGCAACGGGATCACCGCAAGCGCCGGGTTATCACCGCAAGCCGGGATACGCAAGCGCCGGGATCACCGAAGAGCGCCGGGATCACCGCAAGCGCGGGATCACCGCAAGCACCGTGGATCACCGTAAACGTCGGGATCACAAAGCGCCGGGACACCGCAAAGCGCCGGGATCCCTGCAAGCGCCGGGATCACCCGCAAGCGCCGGGATCACCCCAGCCGACGGGGACCACGGCAAGCGCCGGGATCACCCGCAAGCGCCGGGATCACCGCAAGCGTCGGGATCACCGCAAGCACCGGAATCAACGCAAGCTACTGAATCACCGCAAGCGCCGGGATCACCGAAGGCGCCGGATCAACGAAAGGCGCCGGGATCACCGCAAGAGCCGGATCACTGCAGGTAATTTCAATCTTCAATTTCAATTTCAAGCAATCGTTTGTTTATGTGATTTTGCACCGGGGATCACCGCAAGCCGGGAATCACGCGAGCGCCGGGATCACGCAAGGGGTCGGGATCACCGAAGCGCCGCATAACCGCAAGCGCCGCATCACCGCAGAGTACAGGGATCGCCATAAGAGCCGGGGTCACCCGCAAGTGCCGTTCCGCAGCCAAGATCACCAATTGGATCTCCGCAACTGCCGTTCTCGGAGCCGTTGTAGTAGCAGCTACCGTCCGGATCTCCGGAGGAGCTGTTCCTTGAGCCGTGACCGCCGCACCGTCCGCAAGGATATTTCGACTGCCGCCAAGACAGACGGGATAGCCGAGACCACCACGTAGTAACTCACCCCGCGACCCAAGCCTCAGACTTGCGGGAAGCATCGTTACCGCCGGGGGACAGCGCGATCGCCGGGCTGCGACCGTCGGAGACGCCGGACTTAGGGCAGCCCACACGACCCAACGCAGGCACAGCGAGGGACGCAAGTTAGAGTCCACAACAGCGCACGCCGAGGACGAACTTCTAGGTCCAGTCAAGGATCCTGAACCACCGAGTTTTACCCGACGAGTGGGTGTTCATGGATGGCCACCGGGACAGGAATTCTGCGGGGTTCAACCAACTCCGCACGCCTCCTCCTGGACCACCGTAACGTAACCCGATCAAGCCAGAAGGAACCCTCAAAGAGTATCCATCAAGGCCGGAGTCCCGGGGGTAGATAGGATCCTCCACCTGGAGAACATCCGACAACGGGCAGTTCGTTTCACCGTGATACAAAGCCCTCAAGTGGCGGCTCCTTACCTTTTAGCCAGTGGTGCTAGAGAGGGGACCCGATCAGGGGCAGGACTTCACCAGAGATGGACGAGCTGGGCGGAAAACTAGCTTCAGGCGGGGGTAACAGCCAGAGAAAGCAGCGGGCCGTCGTTACCCACTCTTATTCCCTTCAGGAAGCTTGAACACGCTCCATGAAGAACCAACTGGAAGGAACGTCCTCTCCGGGCCCCACCATGGGACCAGAAAGGGGACGCCGAATTGGGCGGCCGGGAAGGGAAACCCTGGCTTGGATGGTAGCGGACTATTGAACGCATCTTCCTCACCTTCGCCCACCTGTTGAACTAATGTCTAGACCTGTCAGTTTGCAGAGATTGAGTGCAGGGGAAAAAGCACCGGTTCATTATAACACTCCGGGGGCCTAGCGTTCTGCGCGGGGGAATACCGCTGCAGGCTATCGCAGTCAAGTAAACTCGCCTACTTGCGGAGAGTGAGTGCGCCCTACGCCCTAATCTCCGAGCCGCGCAGTTCCTGGAGACTCCTACAGGACCTGACCTCGTCGGGGGACAGTTCAAGTGCCCACACGAGGGCGATGTCGCTACCAAGAAGCTAGGCAGGCCTGAGAACGTCCAGAAGAAGAAGAAGGCGGGCCGGCTAGCCAGGGGGCCCCTCAGCAGCAGCAGCAGCAGCGGCGACAGCAAACCAGCAGACTTTTCGTAGTTCAGGACTCCAATCAGAGAACCAGCCGTCAAAGAGAAAACAAGGGTCAATCTCCCCAGAGAGGAAGCAAGGATTACCGACGCAAGAAGAGCCAGTCGCCATTCGTTCGCCCTGCTCGCTGTGGAAGGATTGGGGGATCGCACTCGATCCCGTTTCGCATACAGACCTTATTATGTTTTGAATTTTTGATTTCCTTGGCATGCTTCTTCATGAATTTCGTCACTCACCGTTACTCGTCGTCCCACTCTCTGTTCATTTTGGTCCTCTTTGGCCTTACCCCCTGGGTACTGTCTACAGTTCCAATGCGTGTGAACACACCTCAGGATTCCTAGAACACCTGGGACATCACCCTTTGTCTGCGTTTTCGCGCCTCATTTGCTCCCAGCTCCTGTCCCTACCCCTTGGGATATTATCCCCAATTCTTCCTCCATTGAATTTCGTCCCCTCTTTTAGTTCCACGCCATCGGACGACGTACCGCTGTTTTGCATATTCCTAGCCTTCAGGTACATCTCTCCGTCACGAAGGCTCATTCCGCCTCGCCCGCCTCTAGCAGTTCACGTCATGCGTTCCCCTATACCTCGGAGTCAGGTGAACGGAAGCGATCAGACTGCGCATCTCTGGACGTTTTCGATCGTATTGCGTTTCCGGGTTATTCGGACTATTGCGCTACCTTTACTGTTGCCAGCTACTTCTTGACTCCTGGGTGAATCTCAGTGGATGAGACAAGATCGGCACATTACTCAGGGGACGATGTACAGACAGGCGGTGGATGCAACATGGGCGATCGATCAGGAGGGGTGGGGGTCACGATGTGCTTCCTCCCACCAGAAGAGGAGGTGACTGCCCTCAGACATCAGAACCTCCCCTTGCTGTTGGGGGGGGGGGCTGGGATACCTCACACCGTTGGGCGGACGGGTGACTTCGAACTCATGGGTTCTGCGCACACGTCGAGATGTTGATCCCCAAGGACGTAAACAGACCGCAAGCCCTTCTCCAAGAGGCCCGAGCAGCTGCTAAAGAGCTGGCGGCGATCCTTCGGGGGCACACGCCCCGCGCCATCGCATTCTCTCAGCGCTTTGTTCTCTCCTCAGGAAAATCCGACGACAAGTGGCCGCGTCCGATCCTCAACACGAAAGCGCTCAGCCAGTTCCAAGTCACGCCTTCTTCAAGATGGGGAGCCTATCAGCGTCTCAAGGGACTCACGGAGCAGGGGGGCATCACTTTGACTTAACAACGGATGCTTACTTCCACTATCCGATACATCCGTCACACAGAAGTGGCTCGGATTTCTATATCGGACCGCTCGTTCCATCCCTTTCAGTGCGCTCCCGTTCGTACGACAAGTGTCCCGCAATTCACCAGGAATAGTGTAAAGACTGTAGCAGAGTTCCTCGGGTGGAGAAGCATTCGCCTTCGCCTAACTGGACCGACGGGCTCCTGCAGCGCCTTCCAGGGAAAGGAATTCAACACTCCTTCCGGAGGTATAGAAGAGTAAGTAGTATCGACTTTTCTTTTAGGGCGCGCTGATCTCAAGCGGGAAGGGGGAATAGCGTTCCGACCGCCGAGGCATCGCATCTACGAGCAGTGCGCCCGGGTTCCTCATGAAACCAAATTGACTACTGGGCTTCTCAACCAGTATGACAACGGTGGTTATCACGCCGCAGATTCGCAGCAAGATATAGCTGCTCGTCTATGCGGTTCAAACATTCGCCGACGACAGGAGCTAAAAGGAGAACTCCGGAGCCCACACGCCAGAAGAGCGGTAGCGTGGTGGCATCTGCCGGATAATCTCCGCCGGAATACTACTCAATCAAGACCATCATCTTTCATTCTCCAGGAAGGACACATCTAGAGCGTGTGGGAACCACAGGAGAACACTCGCCTCTCGGGGATTTGGACAAGGAAGTTGACAAAGCATCAATTATCAAGTTGGAGCTTGTGGGGCTTTTTATCTGGCGCCGAGGCTGACTATCCAATGGCAAGGGAGGTCAGTCCCTAGCCCGGTGCGAACACAGGCCGGTCGCTCATACTAACAAGCAGGGAGGAGCCGGGACTAGTCGCACATTGCCAACAGAAGGTCCTGGAGTGGTGCTCCGTCATCAGACCACCCTTACGGCCATCTCCGTCCGGGGAAGACAACACCCTGACAGATTACCCGGTCGAGAAGACAGCCGGGAAAGACAGGACCTTCGAGAGCTAGTCCGGGGGTCGTCAGTGGAGAGCAACCTCATCCAATAGGAAGCATGGTCCTATGGGCTGAGATCACCCCTACGTGACCTGTTCGCAAGCCGACTCAACGCCAGCTCCGACCTACTACTCGTGGACCAGGCTACCACCACCGGATATTGGTCCCTCCCCGTCATCGGGGGGCCCCACTACCGTTATTACGGACGGGCCTTACCGTTCACGGGATTACTTAGAACGGGATATGATTTTCCCGTCATCGGGGGGCCCCACTACCGTTATTACGGCCGTGCCTTACCGTTCACGGGAATACATACATTGATAACACTTTCTGCCAGCGCCAACACCAAAGCCGCCAATCTGACTGGAGAGGCAAGGAGACTCCAACAAGGAGGTGTTTATATCCAGGACTTGTACAAGCACCGGGGACGGGCGCAGGCATCGCCAAGTTAGAACCCCGGCGAGCAACTCTCTCAGCCATCACTGGGATTGGGCGGAGGCATCACGGGCGCGGCCCTCAACCGTGTCTAGCTCGACCAGAGCTTCTGATCGCCACAAGGGACTGCTGCATCAACGGCCACCCGATCGCTCTCTAGTGCAAGCTTGGGACCTGCCATCAGTCCTCCAGATCGCTACAGTCATCCTAGGAGCCTCTTCTCCAGGTGTCCTTAGCGGACACCAACCAAGAGACTCTCTTCATGGTCGCCGCAGCATCAGGCAAGCAGGAGTATCGGACACCCTGATTTGCTATAGCAGAGACTCATCTCACCTTCACAGGGAATGGAACGCAGACTCGTCTTCTCACAGATAGGATGCCTGGCCAAGAATCGAATCTCTCAGGTAACTCCATAGCCGCACGTCCTCCAGATCTCCGGACAAGCTTCAGAGGGTCAAGCGATTGAAGGACCTGGTGTCCAGTTAGAGCATTGAAGTTTTACCTCAGCTAGACTCAACCCTATAGGGGGGCTCACGACCAACTCTTCCTCACCCGTCTCCGCCTCGGCCTCCAAGACAACATCAGCCAGATGGATCGTGGCCGTCATAAAGGAGCATGGGCTAGTTAGCACGGAGGTTCGTCTGCCGGGGACGCACATAGGAGCTCACGGCCGTAAGAGCTCAGGCGGCTGCTTGGGCCTTCTACCGGGGAGCTTCTATACAAGATATCTGGACGCCATGGGATGGGGCTTGTTCTTCTAGATTCCAACAAGTTTATCTCCGATGACTTGTCCTAGTACGCAGCGGGCGAGGCGTAGGATGCATTCAACTCCTCGTCATCACAAGCAACCCTCCACATCTTCCAGTCGCCACAGCTCCCAGTAGCACTTGACCCACTGAAGTCGGTTAAGTGCATCTGGTATATATGTTTTGTTAAACTCTTCTCATATCACCATAGCCGCTTGCCTTATGGCCCGAGCACTTTGATATCCGGGTGACTCTACCCAGTTGCAATCTGGGCCATTAAGTCAGGCTTGAATGGGAACGTATAGGAGATGTAGGTGATTCCTCTCTCCCCGGGGGAGATATATCACAATAATCTCCGTATACTTACCATTCAAGCCTGACGCTTCCCCCTGTCCGTAGGGCCGCTGCGCGCCCAGGACGGGCTCCACGGTGTTCGCTCCCCGCCCCGTGAGTCAACCCGGGGTGGAAAGAGCATTACCAAAAATGATCCAGAAAGTCAGTGTTGAGATTCATGCGCCCCTGAGTTGTTGCGCCACTCGGGGGGTGCACAAATTACAGTGGCGTATCGTAGGATTTCGCTAAATGGAGCGTAGTTTGAAATGAAAAGGCATTCAAGTCAAGCTTTGAAAGGTAAGTATACGGAGATTATGGTGATATTGATCTCCCCCAGGGGAGAGGGGAATTACAAAATTACGTTCATTTTTGTGACACACAGACATTTCAAGATTACCATTCATAGGTATATTTATAGCCAGTACCAATGCAACCATGTAAAAAATATCAATTTTTTGAAAAATTGGGGGCGCTCTTCAAAAAAATGTGTTAAATATTTGCTTTAAAACTCACCTTGTTATCATCCATTGATAGTTCCTTTGTTAGATTAATAAAAAAATGTTGCCGGAAATGGAAAGTGCAGCTGAGATTGTTATCACCAACCAAGTTGAAGAGCATCATAAATTCTTGAAACATTCAGAGCTAGAGTATACATACGAGAACACATCTGTAGTGTTTCATATTAGCAGCTAAATCTTAATTAGTACTCAAACTTAATGGGGGAATAGTAATACTGCACATTCCCAAGTCTTAAAGTGGATCATTTTGCAGTTCAGTGACCAATCTACAAAGATTATGGAGAAATAGCAAGGAGTATGCCCATGTTCTGATCTACTTGTACAACATTCAAATACCACTGCAGGGCGCAGCTGTAAGCTTCTAAGCATTTGTGGTTAGTGAAGGTTTGAAGGTGCAACGAGATGAATTTTGAGGTTGGCACCCAAATATTGTTTCATAATAGTAATCGTATATCAGATAGACAATCATAGATTTTGTTACCATGGATGTGGCTACAGAATGTCTATCCACAGAGCCAAAAAAAAAAAAAAGCGATTTATCATTTTGATTGCTTATATTTCAATATAAAAAACTAGGATGATTTTGTTGTTGCTCTTATACGAAATAGAAATTTCACCAATTTTTGTACCAAATAAAAACATTTCTAAGCTTAAATCGTTCAGATGGGATTATTTTTTGATGGGAAGCTTACATCAGGGCAAAAAAATCAGTACTTTCGATTTTTTAGGGACACCTGATTATGTGAACTCTTGTTGCACCTTTAATGGCCATAATGGTAAAGGTCAGAAAAAGTGGATAGCCATTACGTAAAGGTAGGTGTTTGAAGATGTTAACTAAAACTTGTAAGCCACAGACTATTGGTTTGTTCGTAATAAGCGATGACGGTTCATCAGATCGGTAAATGAAGGACAAAATTTCCACAAATGCCGAGTTCAGATATTTGAAAAAGACTATTTTCGGGCCGATTGGAAACTACCAATTGTGATCGAGGTTGGACACTACATTGTCTAATTCACCCCTTTTTTGCATTCACTGCATTGGTGAAATTGAAGTAATATAGGCAAACAACTGGACTTCACACAAGTATAGGCATGCAGGGGTATTGCGGCTTTGAATGAAAAAAAATACAATGATGGATTGACGTCGCTCTAATCCGTTCAAAAGTCATAGTACAATGTGCGGGAAGTGAAAGGGGGAATTGATGAAAAGCCCGGGGTCCCAAGCACATTTGTCAACCTGCTTTATCAAAACCAGCAGAATTAGCAGCTACAATAGGATCGTTATAATAAAAAAAGTCCTTTTAAACCAAAATTTAAATAATGTAGGTTGTTTGTTGCTGTTACCACCAGTGTAGTTTATAACAACCTAGAGAATTCCAAGAGAAACTTTTATCGGCATTCCTCTAACCACAATACAGTAATTAACAGACGAGCTAATTCCAAGATCCACACATCCAATAGACCGTATTAATTATAAGTTAGAGGATGACAATTCTTTGTTTGATTGGCCATCAATGAACGGCAGGCAGAAACCTATAGGTCACTCCGTTAATCTTGAATTCATGACCAGCTGCATGATCTCCTATTCCTGTCTTGAGTTGAGCGAGCGGTAGCCACTATGTCACAGCAGAAAAATTACTGTTTGTACTTGCAAATTGACTGAAACATTTGTAGATTTTAAAAATAAACTTTTTTAGTTGAAATTATGCCACAAGGGGGGGGGGGGGTGAATCCACAAAATGCACCAAAATTAGGGACTCTCTTACTATCCGCGCATGTTCACTTCATGATACGGTTTTGTTTTCAGTGACAGTGAAACGTCATCCCTGAGCGCTATAATCAAATACTTAGGGGCCCAATTCTGCTTGGATCTGACAACCATGTTCCATTTCATTCATGATAAATGCCATCACCACCATTTTCTTACTTGTTGGGTTTACCTATACGGCATTACAACCTGTGTCTTACATGGCAGCTACTGCACAGCACCACTGGTCTATGTTATTAGGTCTACAGTGATGTGGGCCACTCTGGCTGTACCTACCCCGATGGCTACCTGTAGTAACCCACTTGCTGGAGAGAAGGTGGATATGATGTAGACAGCAACAGAGTACATGTAGACAACGCTATCACATAGCTACCTCGTAGTTACTACAACACCATTTTGATAGTGATGGAATGAGGGCGCTCTACAATGTCTCTGTTTTAGCATTTTTTTGTCTTTTTTGTCTCGCCTGAAACTTTTGTTCGGCAATGACTTAGTAATCACTTTTCCTGTCTGTCTGTCCTGTCATCTGTCTGTCCTTGTCAAATGCTTTGTGTACAATTTATCTGGATTTCCGTAAGTGCTACGATGATGTACCTTGTTGGAAGGAAGTGGGGTGATTAGATTTTTGGGCAATATTTTGGATAAATTATGTATGCAAATAAGCTAATTAAGTGCAAAAAGTGGGCAATTGCGTATCTTGAAACGGTGCATTGGATAAGCAAATTCCTCGCTGCATGCAAGCCTGTTTGTGGTGGCGTATCTTTTTTTGGCAATTTGAAAGTGTGATTTATGCGGGTAGAATATACAAATGAGCTATTAAAATGCAAAATTCCTTCGCGGCATGACCGACTACTATGCAATACATCTTGTGTGTGGAATCATAATTGTGGTCAAAGTGCATGTGGGCCAATTAAAGGGGGCAGCTTTCTGTCGTTAAGCTATGCGTACTTGCTGTATCACTAAAACAGTACATCGGATATGCAAAATTCCTTCACACATGTTTAGTGGGGGCGGTGGATTGCGAGGTGGCTGTGACAGCTTAGTAAAGTATGGGTGGGTGAATGGGGGGAGTTGTTGCAAGGGAAAAGATATCCTTTAGATTGAAAGGTGGTTTATAGAGTTGTGTGGATCTGTGATGCTGTATGGGAGCGAGACATGGTGTCCGAGCGAAAATGAGATGGGAATTCTGAGGAGGACAAGAGACACTGATGAGAGTGATGTGTGGTTTAAGTTGATGGATAGGATGAATACTGAGACCTTGATGCAGATGTTGTTATGGAAAGCGTCGGACCGGTTGGCAAAGGCGATGGTGTACTTGGTATGGGCACGTGCTAGGAAGGATGGGATGGGGGTATGTTTTAACAAGGGCTTTTGAGTTTGAGGTGGGTGGTTTGAGGGAGGGGAATGTCCAAAAAGATTTGGAAGCAAGTGGAGGAGAGGAGTAGGAGGGTTGGGTTGAGGATGGAGGATGCACCTGAATCGGGCAAAGTGGAAGAGGGAGTAAGGGCGGTTGCTGCGAGTGTGAGGTGAATCCGGCCACCCTCACTTCGCGAACCAAAGCCGGATTGTAAAACTTTGGGGGGTGGGGATTTACTACTACTACACTACTACTACTACTACTACACTCTACTACTCTACTACTCTACTACCTACTATTAAAGTCTGACTCAGAGATTTTGAATATTATTTTTTTGTGGATTAAGGAAAATATCAACTAGAACTAAAAGATAGTAATCTAAAATGCACAATTCCGAAATCTAGATGATCGGATTTTTCGTTTTGATGCAGTAAACATTTATGGTGTACTAATATGTTCCCATAGATACTGTGTATAACAAAATTCCCGGATCCGGAATTTTATAACAAAGTTGTGATTTTCTTATGAAGGGAATTGGATTTAAGCTTAGCAATTCACCGTGATTAGAATGGGACAACTTATGTACATGCAAAAAACACCATTTTGTTTGAAATTTGAGGCGCCCTCCTCGGGAATCCTCAAACTGAGTCAGCCTTTAAGTGCCACAACGCAAGATCGATATCCCTCTCGGCTAGGCGGTGTCCTGTCTCTCTGCGGATTCCACAATCGCTTCAGTGCTTGTCGACAATGGATAGTGGCGGGACCGCACTCCGCGGGCGGGGGCCCCACTCTCTTGCTGTTTGATGCAGAGATTGAACAGCTTCTATGGACCTCTCCACCGTCGGGCCCCATGGTCCCCGTCCCAACCATTCGCCTGCGGTGGGATCACCGAAGCAGTTTGGGGTTTCTCGGAATGGGAAGGCTCCTGGCAATGACGGCATCCTACAAGGGTCTTGGGGAAGTGGCAAACCCCGGGGGCTGTTGCAATGGGGGCTCTGCTGCTTCTTTCTGCTTGCGTGGGGGCGTCGCTGTTCCCTCCGGATGGAGAGTCTTCGGGGTCCGTTGCAGTCTTGGGGCCCGGAGGCATCGGGTGGGCCCAAGTGTTGCAGACCCTCTCGCTTCTGTCTCACCTCTGTCGTCTGCTTGGGCGACTGCTTGCGTCGGCGGGATGGGATGGCGTTCGAGGCAAATTTACCTCCGCGCCCGGGCAGATTTCGATGGGGTGACTCAACGCTATCAGGTGGCAGGACTATTTTGATTACATCGAGACAGCCTTCCGGAGGGGGCAGGGGTTTGGAACGGTCTTCGTGGACCTGAACGGCTGCGTGCGATGCATCTGGCCATCGGGTCTCTGCCTCGGGCTGCTCAGGATCTTCCTGATGTCGGGCCTTTTGTCAAGTTCATTGTGCTGCTCGTCCAGGACAGGTCTTTTGTCCTGGAGGCGTCGGATGGGCACACGTGCGTTGGAGGGCGCAGACCTTAGGAATGGTGTCCCACGGGGTTCTGTCTCCTGGCGCCCAGTCTCTTCGGCATCTGCATCTCGATGTGCCAGGGGAGATGTTCACAGTGCTCCTGGCCGCGGGCCGACGCGGCACTTGGGATGGCTGCTGGTTCCTTTGGGTCCCTGGAGGCGTGGTGTTGCAGAAGGACCTGGTCGCTGTGGGCCGGTTCTTCCCCGATGGCGCTTGGGACTCAGCGGGCCCGGGACCGTCAGCTCTCTGTTTTCCGCCTGCAATTCAATGCGCAGAAGGATGGCTTGGCATCACTCTGGGTTGAGGAGGCTGTCCTTGACCCCAACTCCGAGGTGCCCTTGGCGTCGGCGTTGACCGCAGCCTTGCTTTCGGTTCGGCACACCCGGGGCAGTCCGCTGTCGGGACGCGGGCTCCGTGTCGGCCTCCTCAGGAGGCTCACGGGGGCGCCGTCTTTTTGGCACCTTGCATGCTTGACTGTTTGCTTGGCATGGCTCCTCTGCTGGGTACGCTGCGCCAGTGTGGAGCCGCGGTGTTGGGCATCTTTCACAGGGTTGGTGTCGTTTCTTGGGATGAGGCAGTGGGCCAACTTGTGGTGGTTGCCTTTGGCGACGCCTTTGGGGTTCTTTCCCCATTCTGTCTGGCATGGCTCCTGCCGGCCT
>JAMKCH010028045.1:0-36491 GCA_023653785.1 Ophioderma brevispina | reverse complement strand
CTTTTTTTAATTTGAACGGAAGGTAAATGGATTCAATTGCCTTAAAAGTTTTCTTATTCAGCCTATTTTGATAGAAGAGCTACAGAACACCCTAAACGTTCACCCGCGATTGCACAATTGGGGTGGGGGGAGGGGAGTGGAAGGATTCCCCCCCACTCCCGAAATATTTCTTTCCCCTAGCTTTTCCCCCCAAGAAAAAAGGCCCAATTAGCATGACTGCAACTAGCCTCATATCTGAAAAGAAATGTGTTTTTTTTTAAATTTTCAAATAAACAAAAATTATTTAAAAAATTCAAATGGTACGGGGCTTGATGAATAAGTCAAAACCAATGGAGTTTTTAACTGGGTCACCCATGGACACTACCCAATCCATAATTTAAAAAATCACAAAAAAGCCAACCAACCTTTATTCATTAACACTGTACCCAATTTGCATCAACATTTTTCACTACAGTTCAAATACTGACCAATAGTTATTTGACCATTTTGACTTTAAAAGTAATTTGTTCATGGGATTTTTTTTCAGAGAGATTAAATTGCAATCATTAGACTTTTGACATGGCCAGATGAAAATAGGTGGATTAAGACTGAAGTCAGTGTAGGCATTATAAGTACATTAGATCAAATGTGGATTTTTTTAGCCCAGTTTTTTAGTGATTTTACCTAGAAATTGCACAAAAAAGTAAACACTTCAGAGTGTTTCAAATATTAGAAATGGAGGAGATATGGATTTTAGGTCTAAATATGGTTTATGCCATAAATCCTTTCATTTTAAATGCGACGAGCTTTGGGCATGAGGTTCTGATTGCAAATGGCACCTTTAAAAACATTTGGTGCAATAAATTTACAATAAGATTGCTGTCAGCAATTAAGAGGAGTTAAAGGTGGGTGATCATCAACAACTTTGTCTCCCATTTTACCCCATCAAAATGGAGATTTGGTATCAGACGAAATTATATTTCCCCTTTCCCCAGTGAAAATTTAAAGACCAGGGAACCGTTTCTTTTGATATTATGAACAAACGTCACTGGATCGGTCGACCACACTATCTCATGCTGTAACTTAAAGAGATGCTGGCACATTTAAAAAAAGAAAAAACCTAAAATTTTTTTTTTTTTTTTTTTTAAAAAAAAATGCACTCTCTAGATTTTTTAAACATTTATTTTAGCTCTAGGTTGTAAAGCTTTTGTATACATTAGCCCTCACCTGAAATTATGAAGCCCAAATCAGCGGGCTTACAGGTAAGCAGAACAATTTTGTAATTAATGTTGCCGGAGACATTAAGTCAGCAGATAAGCGGAAATGTGTTAACACAAGAAAACACAAGTAGAGTTGATTCTCCTCTTTAACAAATTAAGAGGAGTTAAAGGTGGATGAAGGGGTAGCGTGATGGTAAAAGTAAGGGGTCCAGTGGAAAACAATTGGACCCCTTAACCCCACGTTTAGTCTGAAAACAAGGGGTCCAAACCATAAAACAAGGGGTCCAAATATGATTTAATTAAGTGTCAAAATTTGATTCTCGAACCATGGCATAACTTCCTATACTACGCGTAGATCAGAAGTTTCTTTTCACTCCATTAATGAATGAGCAGTTGGGGAGTGTACCTTTAAGTTTAATTCACCTTCAATAAGAAAGGACCTATTTCGACTTGTCACTCAATATCCCAAATATTGACAAAAACAAAAATCAAGAGATAGAGAGCTCAATGCAAACATGAAACATGTAAAGCAAAGAAAGACTGGCAACAGAATGACTAACTTTTATCCCAAGACAAGTTTAACTAAATTATTTTGAATATTTTATTTCAAATGTTTGCCCTTTCTCACCTTTGCATGCAAAGTTCCTAACATTTTTGAGGCAGCATACAAAAGGGTTTCACACAGGCCGTCAAGTACTGTAAACTCTCATCTGTAAAAGTGAAGCTTAGCCTAGGAAATACATCGCGAGGAAAAATAGTGTTTTACTCTGAGAAATTATTCGGAAAGGCCCACTAATCAACAGAAAACACATTAGGTATAACAAATTACCAGGGTTTTGCATTTTTTGAACGTTTAAAGAGGTGAATTCTGAGGAAATTTTGCGTCAACATCCTAATAGTCCGGCGGCCATTTGGGACTCCCTAGCATGCCAGGACTGGAAGAACTCCTTAGATGTCATAAATGTGTTTCAGAAATGGTTGCTGTTTGCCGATGGTTAAGCTGTATTTATGGGAAATTTATGGTCAGTAAATGATTTTTTGATTGCTAAACCAGTTTATCGGCAACTTCAAAGGGGCAGTTATGAATGAAGCAAACTTGTGATGGGATCGCAGGTGAGGCAAAGACAACAGACTGAGACCAAACTTGCCTTCAAAAATATTAAGGTTTGTGAATCGGTACACATTTTTTATCTCCAGTAATTAGTGGGATGTTTTCAATTCCCACATAGTAACACGGACGTGTGGGTTGCCTGCGTCCAGTTGAAATCTTTTGGACCCCCAAACACCCCCGATTGTGAATTCAGTGCTTCCCCAATTAGCTAATTTTCCAAAATCGCGTCCTTGACGCAGAAACGCAGAAAAACGCGACCCCGGGTGGGTGATCCAATCAACAACTTCGTCCCCCAACTTTTACCCCATCAAAAGGAGATTGTTGGATAGAGAAAACTTTCATATTTTTTCCCTTCCCCAGTGAAATTTAAAGACCAGGAACGTTTTCTTTTGATATTATGAACAAAGAACGTCCTGGATGCGGTCGGACCACCACTATCTCATGCTGTAACTTAAAGAGATGCTGGCACATTTGAAAAATAGTGCACTCTCTAGATTTCAACATTATATTTGCATCTAGTTGTAAAGCGTTTGTATACATTAGCCTTCACCTGACATGATTAAGCCCAAATCAGCCGTGCCTACAGGTAAGCAGAACAATTTTGTAATGAATGTTGCGGCGAATTAAGTCAGCAGATAATGCGGAATGGTGTGAACACAAGAAACCCCACGCTAGAGTTGATTCTCACGGCATGCACCTTGTTTGACCGGCTATGACCTTTGTGGTTAATATCAATGAGTCGAGTCATGATATTCAAGTAATAGACACATTGTTGATTAAAAGTTACGGAAACTTAAACTTAGCCTACAGATTCCCCGGATGTCTGAGCCTCTTATTGATGTCCCTATTTGTTTTTGGGGCATAGTATTTTATGTGTAAAATATTATCTCTATTCTTCCAATGCCGAGAATCTCACTTGCGAGCGAAATTGAGAAATTTAATATGTTCTGAAATGTGCCAGTGCAGGCTTATACCTAGGGATGCAAAGGACCTGCTTTTAAGGGTTTTTGGGAAACCTCTGCTGTCCTTCTACAATTTAATATACAAAAATGTTCCTGAAAGTCTGTGGAATAAAACTCTGGGGGAGCCTCTTGCAAATGTGGATGGTTAACGTGACCTTGGACCCACAGAAGGATCAAAGGTCAAAACCTCTTTTCACCAAATGTGAAATTGAAGGCAAAAATTCTTTTCTTCAAAAACACTAAAGAAAAACACCTCCTATTTGAATTATACAACAAACACTGTGTTAATTGATGTTCAAAGAACCTAGGAAATAATTCTCTGACCAATATGACTACTGATGTCAGCAAAGAAGTAGCAACCTTACCCTCACCAACAGAAACCCACACCCCATTTTCTTTCCACACCCACACTGACTGCACTGTCAAATATTGTAACATTATGATGGCATTTTCCACCCCGAAGTAATTTTTACCCGAGATATTTCTAGGAAAATGATTACTCAACACGAAATGTATACCAGTGTAGTCAGATGAATGTTTTAAAAAAAAAGTCAATCACAAACTTCTCTGTGACCTACGGTTTTTGACTTACGATGTCTAGAAAACTTGCGGGTGACGGAAAAGGCACAATTTTGGTCATTTCTCCATTTTTGGCCAAAATTGCAACTTTTTCATAATTTTGATCATTTTTTGCATTATTAAAAATTTCTGTTTTAAAACTGATGTTGTTGGA
Source organism: Ophioderma brevispina (assembly GCA_023653785.1). Taxonomy (NCBI): domain Eukaryota; kingdom Metazoa; phylum Echinodermata; class Ophiuroidea; order Amphilepidida; family Ophiodermatidae; genus Ophioderma; species Ophioderma brevispina. Next base: position 32,486 of record JAMKCH010028045.1, on the reverse strand, counting down.
ATTAACAAGAACTTTATTTAATGCCAGTTTGTAGAATTCTCAAGTGGGGCAGTTACCATGGGCAACGGTAATTACACATTTTTTAGCCTCAGTGACTGAAAATTGTGCTTAAAATAAGGTTTATAATTGTGGTTGCCATGGTAAATGCCCAACTGCGAATCTACAACTACACCAAAACTAAAGTGCTGTGTAAAAACCATCATATGATAGTAATAAACAGGTTTTCATAGAAGATTTGATTAAAATGATGAAAAAATTGCATTTTAGTCAAAAATTGACAAATCAATCAAATCGTCCATTGTTAATGTTGGACCTGTGAGTTCAAGGGGTATAGTCAAAATCCGTAGGGTCACAGAAAGTGGCTGTGATTATTTTTTTAATTCTAAAACATCCATCTCAATACATTGATACACTTTTCAGTCAATAAACCTTTTTTTTTAAAAATATTTTTTTTACTTTTTTTATCTTTTTTGGTAAAAATTTGTCCAAATAAGTCAGGTATTTTTTACTTAGTAATCAATGGGTTGTGGATGCAAATGGGGTTGTGGGTATCTATGGATAAGGGGTGGGGGGCTCAGTTTAGAAAAATTAATAAAAAAAGAAAAATTGAATTAAATTATTTTTGAATTATATTTTACCCAGAAAAAATGTTCAAGTGTCAATTGTATATTCATAAAAGTGGTGTTTCTTACACAATTTTCAGGAGGTTTAGACATGTGTCATAGTTTTGCTGTAATAAGATGGAAAAGAGGGTTGACCTTTCTCTGGGTCAAAGGTCACTTAACATCCAGGTCTTCAAAAATAGCCCACCCAGATTGTATTCTCCAGACTTCAAGGAACATTTTGGTATACAACTTTCTGTGACAGCAGAGGTGGCCCGAAAAACCTCGTCTGCTCCCTAGGTATTAATTATATTCGTCCCAGCTCATGACAGGGTTCTACAGGCCAGTTGGTGCACATTTGCCACTTCTATCAAACAGCTAACTGATTTAACTCAAGATTTAAATCAACTGATTTTGGGTGATAAATGCTTCCATGCTGATAGAGGAAAAAATGAAAAATTAAATCATGATCGGGTCATCCACCTTAACGCATTGTAAAATCATGATTCATTGTAATGGAATACACCCTGCTTTACAATAGTAAAGCTAAACGTGGCCTGATTTAATTATGGTTGATTAACTTTTACAATAAGCAATCATTATTGACACATGTTTACAATAAGACACATTAACCCAATTGTTTAAACCACCCACCCACTCCGCGTGAATAGAGGCATACATGTCTTCCATGCGAATGACACAATGTCAGATAAGCCCCATTGTAGCATAATTGAATACAAAAATACAGAACGATATCAGAAGTATAGCGTGGATAATTAAAAATAGAGGTATTGAGGTTATGAGCATGTGTGTCGGTGGCATTGTCAGTGATAGCAGATGTACCAGTATGTTTCAGGACAAACCCAAAAAAAGACTTTATGGGCTAAATGAAGTATGTACACAAGATCGAGTTGCGGCAATGCTTTGTTCCAGGGAAGCACCTATTTTTGTGTTGTCTGCAAGAAGACAAATGGGATTGCCTTAGGTAGTGTGTGTGTCCGTTGTGTGTCTTTGCAAGAAATGTTAATCCTAAACATTTAATTCCCTTATGTTCCAGAGACATGGCATTTGTACATGATCCTGGGTAGTTGCTCCAGTTACCCCTTTTATGAGTGGGGTCAAAGGTTCAGCTAGAGGTCATGCCTGCCCAACTGGTCAGATTCTAAAGGCGTCATTAGGTCCATGGCCCCAAAATGGTACGAATTATCAAAATTTCTTAGTGTAATCCACATAATGTCGATTTTCATGACATTTGGATGCAATGGTCCTTGGGTAGCATCCCACGATTTGGTGAATCATTGACCTTTGTCTCAATTCACAACACCACCCCAGCAGGTGACACATGATTTGGTGAATGCTGTATTATTGTTTTACTAGATTGGTACAGCTTTGAATTGTCCCTCAACACTTGAGATGGCGATAATAGAGAACTTGTTAAAGGGAGATGGACCGATTTAGTATATGGAATTTTCATCTTGATAGAAGGACTTCAACCCCCAAAACCCCATCTGTGAAATTTGCGCCGATATTTCACTCTGTTTTGAGTGAGGGCTAAAAACGTGATTTGTAAGCCTCCAGGGGAGGACTGTGTAAATTAATAGTGCGTCGACCAAAATGCATGCAAATTTTAGTATAAACTTCCAACCAAACATATTAGCCTAAGGGATTTCAAGGGTAAATGAGAAAATAGTAGCTTTCTTTCTGATACAAAAATGTTGACACACTTATGGTTCAAAATTTGGTGGTTCTGGGGAGCAGGCTATTAGCGATCGGGCCATGGACCTTTAAACAGCTGACTCAGCCTAACATGTTGACACTTGGCAGGTACTTAGATTTCATGAGATTTTGACCACCCTTCATGCTCATGAGTATATGTTGGGACAATCGTCCAGAGCCAGAGTGGCGCTCTTCAATAGTGTGCAGTGGGTTCAAACCCACCCTTTATATTTTAAAACCCCCTTATATGAAAACAACTTTATACCGAGGTGAGTATAACCACCCTAAGCCCTTTTTGCTTTGCGAGGGAAACGGCGAACCAGATCAGTATCGTACCACATCTAATTCGATTAGAATTATCATAAAAATGAACGTCCATTGCTACGTAGATGTTGCAAGGGCACAGTATGCCTATACTCAACATATAAAACTTCTATATGATCTCCATGTATTTTCGTAGCTTTTGGAATCTTTCAGAGTGTTTTGGGAGTCCAGAATACCTAGACTCAGTCCCGATCATCATTATGACATGATCATGCCATAGCATAACTGCATCGACTCTTCAGAACAGAGTGAGTCGCGGTTTGAAAAACAAAAAATCAAAAAAAGGAGAAACTTTCTGTCCAGTACAGGTTTTGGATCTATTCATTCTTAATATATATGTTTAATAGAAACACAACTCGGTTTAGAAAAATCAATAATCAAATACAATTAACGGCACACATCTGCTAAAGAAACGTCAAAATTGGTACAGGAATTCGGCACCTTGACGAAGCAAATCACACCCGGAAGTATAATTATCTCTTTATCTTTGCTATCAAACACACAAAAGGAAACCTTGAAAGACACCATAAGCGCATGAAACGACCCCATTGATACTTAACACACGCCTAAGTTGCATTTCCTCGCGATATTCCTATACCGTACGGTACGTGCTAGTAGTCGCATCCCACTGTACAGTCTTGTATACGGGAGGCCAGTTTGAAACGAACTGCCCCACTGAAAGCTGGGAATGTATGCGGCAACATCTAAAGCGGTGCGCGAGATCACAATCACATCTAATTAGCTAAATTGTCTGGAGTATTATACGCGAGCAAACAAAATAAACTACAAGCAAATCTTATTTTAGAACTCTTCATATGATAAATGACATGACGGAATGTTCGTACAGCTTTTCAGTACAAAAAAGTATGCAACTGTTGCGAGTTCGCAAGCAATACGGAAAAACAATGAGCGTTAAAGTCGGCTGATTCCATTCGTTTCATAGCTTTTCAGCTAGGTACCAGTTGCGAATTACACGCTCATTTTTTGCCCGCTTTTTAAGAAACACGCCCTTTTTAGTTTAAACTATCGCAAACCCACGCTTTTGAGGATTTGGCGATTTTTCAACCCCACGCTGTCTAAAGCGTGAGGATGCACACGATGATTACAAGTTCAACCAGCATAATTTAATCCATAATCTATCACGGATTAGATCGCAAATCTGACAGCAATTCTCACTGGTCTAGTGCGTGGGTAGATAACAGTGATTTGGGGTGGTTCAAATCCCATCTCTGGCTCTTAAATTTTTTTCCAGTTAGATCTCTAGGAAAAATTCATAAAAAGAAAAGAAAAACCACTAGCTGCGCTTGATGGTTAGTAAAGGGAGACCTGCTACTGGGAGCATGGGTTGGGGTCCAAAAACAGTGTGCAAGGTACTTGATCACTTGCTTGCCTTATTCAGGAAATAAATGGGGGGGGGGGCATTAAGAAATGTCAAAAGTACTGATGGGGATATTTTGCATAACCAGGCAACCCAGTTAACGCAAGTCATTTGGTGATTTCATAGTGGCAGGAACGGGCAATGATGTGAAAAGGGCAATGATCTTATGTAATGCATTTGATTAAAAATACAATTAAACAAATCCCAATCTTTTCCTCTCACCCTGAGTCACCCATACACCCACCCTCCACAGTATACAGACACCCGCACATTTTGTTGTACATGTTTAATTTCACAATGAAAACATGGTGAATTTCTTGAAGTAAATCGATGACGTAACATAGTTGCCCCAAATCAGGCTATGCACTAGATGGTCCTGCGAATTCTTTAGTGTGATACCCGAATGAACAGGAGGAGGATTTCCGGAGAATATTGTCTAGAGGCTTGATGAAGTTGGCAGACCTTTTGGAATTGTGCAATACTGTCCGACAACTAATTTCACTGGAACGAAAATTTTCATGGATGGACAAGGAACCCACCCTTTTTACGACAATAATGTTGGGGAATTGATCATAGTCATCATGACTTGATGAACCCTAAGGAGAATATGATTTTGGATAATGGGAATTAGAGCATCTCAGGGAATTTGCAAAAATAAAATGCTCTCAAAAATTCAGTTTTATGGTAAGAAAATGTGCTTTGTTACAAAATATGGTATGAAGATAAGGCAAAATTTATGAGAGAGAGAGAGAGGGAGAGCGAAATGACAAAGCAATGTAGTTCCAAGTCATGATGCCTTTACAGAAACCGATATGAAAAATGTATCAAATGTATTGCCATTAATAGCAGGAGATGTTTCCAATACATTTTGAAAGTAATTTAAATCTCATCTGTTTCGCGCCGACAAAAACCTTTTGGTGCCGAGCAAGCTGCGCTGGTATGAAATACTAAACAGAGCATAGCACAGGCTATGTTATTGAACATCGCAAAAATGGGACTGAGGCTTAATGCGGAGATGATATAAGAGAGGGTCTTTATAAAAAAATTTAGCAGTCAAACATATTCGAGTATAGGAGTGATAGTTTTAATAACATAAAGAAGTATGCTTGACGGAGGACTTGTTATTTATAACAGGCCTTCATAAGCCACCTATGAGGATCCTTCGGCTATATATTTAAGGGAAAGCTATAATCTATAATTACAAAAATTTGGTGTGTGTGTGCAATTTAATAAGTTGTTTTGTGCTTTTTGTTGTTAAAATTTGCGTTAATCAAAAGGTCCATATTATGCATATTGTTAATTAATCATAAAAAACAATTTGAGTAGTAAATAGAATATTTCACAGATATAGTGCCTATGAAAAAGAAAATGGCTAGCAAAGAAGAAAAATGAGATAGTTGCTAGGAGACATGGGTAGGAAAGGCAGTTTTTTGTTCTCATGCATGGTCGGTCAGTTTTACTTAAAGGTACGCACTACCTATGGTACTATCAATAATATTAAGAAAATATTATTAAGCATATTAAAATCAGGATTGCAAAGTGGGTACTGGTCAGACTTTAGCTGAGTGAATTCTTTTAAAGGGGAAGAGACCCGATTAAGTCTGATAAATTTTTCATTTTGATAGAATGGCCTTCACTCCTAAAAATCCACTGATGTGAGAGTTAAAAATATGATTTTGTAATCCCCACAGAAACGTAAAATTAATGGTCGACCAAGAAGGCATTATTTTGCTCATAACATCCAAACAAACATCCTTGAGCCCGAAGATATCACAGGGTAAATGAGAAAAATAGTAGCTTCTGATACCAAAATTTTGACCACTTCTGGTAAAATCTGGCGACCCTGGGGAGGAGGCTATTAGTAATCAGACCATTAGACCTTAGGGAGCATTTTATAACATGGCATTAAACTAAAACTGTATTTTTACGGAAATACTGCACCTTATAATAAATGTAGAAGAAAAAAATATTTACCTGTAGGATGTTTTAATCAGCATTATGGGGCTACATACCAAAGAGCGTTTTGACAATAAATATTTCACCTGTATAACAGTATGAATTAGCAAAGCCAACTTCAGTGGAAAGTTTGTCAGTGCCCTTCACAGCAAATTGTATTTCTTAAATTTTCATGGAAAATTTGTATTATTATTATCTTTCGCTCCCACAGATCCCACACAGCAGTTAGGTGGCCCGGGGGGGGGGGGGCGGACATCAAAGTTAATGCACTTAAGTTGGGAAAGGGGTATTTGGGTGCCTGTAGAAACACATAGGAAATATCCGCTAAAAGTTTGTTTTTTTGGGGTGACCTTTTCTTTAACCAATATCGCCAGTGCTGAAAATTGGCACATAGAAAGGAAGTAATTAAGAGGATTTATTTGCGCGCACTCAGGTGAGCACCACTAGATTTTTAGTAAAAAACCTGAGATTTTGAATTTCGCGCGGTTCCAAAAATCCCTCAAACTGACAAAGCCAATTTAAAAATTTCATGTTGCCCTACTCCCTTCTGCTACATGTTTACAACACATCGCACAAATTCAACAAAAGTACGAACAATGCGTATCGTTGTTATTTCAGCTGTATCAGAGACTGGAACTTCCCAATTGACAACACGGTATTTTGTGGATCAGAGCAGGGTGTTTACGGAAATCACTGACGTGGGCATGGAATGTAAAGAATTCGATTCAAAGGTTCACATGTTCACGGCCAGAGCTACCCAAAGCTATGTTTCAATCTACGTATCATGAAAAACAGAAAGAATTCTCGATACTTGGCCTAAATGATAGTAAATTATAGCTGACCGCGGCAATTGTGCGGGCAATTGTGTGTGTGTGTGTCTGTCCTGTGTGGAGGCATCATTGACTGAGGACTGAGGCTAGCCGAGGTTGCCACTGAGTCACTCATCATGCGCTACGATATCCCACGTTATCTACGTTGTAGGACTAGGAGGTAGGTACAGGCGTGAATGAGCTAGGGGCAGTACTTCCATCGAACGTGAGTGTGTTCATATCATAGACTCACTGTTTCATAATCACAACAACTTTTTCACTGTTTACATTACAAACACAACTTCACATCTCATTTATGCAGCATATCCAACTCTAGCCTGTAGGTGAAATGAGGCACCCAGCCCGCACCCCAGAGTCTTTGCAGGTGATGTAATCAAATTAATCTTCCTTCTATTACCCTAGTATTGATTGGGTTGAGATCCAGCTTGCTTGGCCAGATAATTCTCCTATGTACAAGTTCCCATTTCTCTGGATTCTTGTGATTTTGGCATTTAGGCATTAAAAAAAATTGCTGTAGTGGTGCATTTAGACTCTTATGACATGTTTGTGAATGTCTTGTTTGACCACCTGTGACCGTCATTGACCACCCAACTCACTGATAAAACTCGTTAACGGAATAAAGCACATGATGCGATGGGTATTTTGGTCAACTGTGATGTCACGGGGGCGAAACAAGATATCGCCATGTAAGATTGAGGCATGCATGTAAACAAATGGTATCTGGTGTCCATGAAGTATTGTGGGTTTTCATCGTAGAATGTAGATGCTGATCACCACAACAAGTACCCCGGTAATTTTAGAAGCCTCCGAGCCCATGAATGGCCCGCCATCATACCATGTACTTTTAAAATAATCCATTAAATATTGCAACAACTCTTACCATATGTGACTGAGTCTGAAAGACCACGATTACTTGATGACTTAGGTGACGAGAAGAAAAGATAATCTGATGACCTAAACTGACGAGCAAGTGACACGTTAATTGACGACTCACGAGATAAGGGATGACTCGGACTAAGTCGTCACCTATCTCGTCGCCTATCGTCACCTTATCTCAAAAATTCTTCAGCTATCCGGGCCCTTATCTCGTCACCTATTTCAAAATTTTCCTTTATTTCATCACCATAACTCCTCACTTTATATCAAATTTTTTTTTCTGTAGACGCCTTATCTCAGCCCATGGTTCACTTGACATTTTTATAAGTTGTCACCTATCTCGTCCCTTATATCAAACTTGACATTTTCGAAGTTTCCCCCCTATCCTCATCACATATCTCGTACTTTATATCTCACATATTTTTCTGTTTTTCTTTTCTTCCGTCACCACTATCTCTTTACCCTATAATTGTCACTTATCTGACATTTTTTTCTAAGTCGCCCCAATGTTGACATTTTTTTCTAAGTCCGTCCCCTATCTTGTCCTAACCTCGTCACTCATCTCAATCAGTGTTTCAGTCAGTTATCTCATTTTCTTATCAAGAATCATCTTCTCATCATGGCCTTTCAGTTCAAGACCACCACAGCTCTGCTGATGTATTTGTTTTCATTAACTTGCTTATTTTCCCCCGCCAATGAAGTTCGAGAGGGGACTATAAAATGGGCTCCGTCGTCTGTTGTATGTCCGTATGTCCGGATTGTATGTATGTCCGTGATAAAATGTTAACACTGGAACATTTGGGCATATCTTTTTTTCTGGATGAGCTAGAGTAGCCAACAACTTGGGTATATTGTAGGAGAGGGGAAACCCCCCTACTAAACATGTAAATCATAACCCCAGGGTCCTCCCTGGGTCGTGCAGGGGGTAGGGAAAAAAGGTCAGGGGAAAAAGGTCATATTGCACAGAAAATGTGAACATTGTTGTACGATTTATTGGCGTTCCGTGAGGGCTACGTTGATGAACTTGGTGAAAGAAGCAGGTTGATGAGTTCTCGAGCTTATTAGATTTTGGGTGTAAAATATGCTAATTAAGTGCTAATTTGCATAATTTATGAAAATTTTTCCCGCAAGGCTTGGTACAAGTTTTCTGGAGTTCCGTAGGCCTAAGGATGTAACTGGTGGAAGAGAGGACTGAGAGTTCTCGACTGATAGATTTGGGCGTTATTCGGGCAAAATTAATATATGCAAATGAGCTAATTAATATGCAAATATCAGCGTAATTGCTAGGGGGGGGGAGTATACCATACCAAAAAGGTATTAACAATATGTAGAACCCATGTTTTCATTGAGGGTTGTTTTCTGGTTGTTAAAGTGGGTCAGTCTTTTGGGTTGCCAGCCTGTTTACATTTCTTGAAAAATGTGAAAAATACGGTAAAATTTGGTTGTTTCTTTGCCCCTTTCCAGTTCCGTATTGGGTTCCCAAAATTTAAAATGGTGGTCACATTATTTTTTTTTTTTTTTAAAATAGTGTTGCAAATTGAATAAATTATCATATTTTACTAAATTTAGTGTGAATTTTCAGGGATTTTGCATGATGAATTTTAAGATTCTTGAGACATTTTACCAAAAGGTAACAATTGTTTTTCAATTTATTTTGGCGAGCTAGTGGTGGCCCAAAAATTAAGGGGGGTGGATTGGTGCAGTTTTAGTTGTAACTTGGTTGATCGCGATATTCGGCGGGCACATATTTTACGCATCGCGTAAATACGAGTTCGCCTTTTTAGCAACTAATTATTGTATTATGGAAAGCTAAGCGAGATCCTGTATATTTCATACAAGGGTACCCCCACTGCCACATAGACAGTCATGTAAACAATAGGAACTTTACATTCAGAGATTGGTTGGAACACAATGGCAAAGATTACTCATTTTTGGTAAAATTATGCAAAATTTTTAAAATATCCCATTTTATTTGCGTTGTAGGAGTGAACACGGGCAATGTAATGTTAGTAGTATAAATTTCCATTTCGCCCACCATTACCACAATCATTGTCATTGAGTTGCAATGCATGGCAGGGCGTGTACACGTACAAGACCCGGCCCCAGTCAGTGACAGTGTAGTTCTGCCTTTAGCATGCCACATGACATGATAAAACCGTTCGTAACACGTCATCTGACATGTCAATGCATCTCTGCTTGTATTGTAATTATGGTTCTTATGTGCGCCACTGGGCCCCCTGACGGATTGTAGGAACTGGGGTAGTAATTTGTGTGGTAAACTTTTTTAATTGGTAATTTATAACATTTGTGGATGAACCAACTATGCCCGCGGGGTGCACGATATCAAAAAAACATTAGGGGGCTGGCACCTGTGTTCCACGAGCCTTGTAACAACGGCATGCGCCAAGGTCAGGATAGATGTTTTGGTGTTGCCCGTCGTCTCAAGCCCCGTTACTAATCGAACTACGTACCCCCCCCCCCCCCCCCCCCCACCCCCCCCGTGCTGGCTGTTACGGGGAAAACGGATTTAAAAACTTTGGTTAACTAACTAACGGTCATGTAAAATTTTATTTTTTTTTCACAAATTGTAGATGGAGTGTTCTACCGTACCTGTGGTAGAAATAAAGTTAATGGACAGGCCAAATAAGATAAGTTTTGAGTGCAATCATTCAGTCATACCAAACCAATCCAAATTGAAGATTGATAGATTGATTTTTATTTTTCGTCTCTCCATGCTTAGTAGCAAATTCTAACAGGAAGTAAAGCTATCATGTTTTCTACTATTAGTGACAAGAATGATGACCGCCGTAAGCCCGCCAGTGTTTTTACATGAGTGCCATATTTTTTTTTTGGTACAGTTTATCTTATGAAAGGGGAATTTCTATCATGTATATGACAACAGTGGTGGTTTTATGGTTGAGGATCTTACATACTGGAAGAAAACAGAGTGTCGTATTTCGCAGCAGACTTGTCATACAGTGTGCTGTCACCCTTTGTGTTCTGCAAACAGCATTCGGCCTTGCATACTACGTAAATGAGCGCAAAACACTAAAGTAATTCTTTTAAATTCCTCATTTACTACAAATTGGGGGTGAAAAATCAAATATTTGTACATCACAGTATGTCATAGTTTTAATTGCAATGGAGGGGCATTTTGGGCTACAGCCTCGTCCCCAAACTACCCAAAGAAATTAGTATTTATAATCATCTGATATGGTCAAAATAGTGGCTGTACCTAATTCTTAGTAATATTTGATCTCTTACAAATTCTTAATTTTGTATCTTCAGTCCATTTACAGACAATTATCAACCTGATGAATTATATTATGGGGGAGCGTGATACAACTAAGTACACTCATAACATCAAACCCAAACCTCAGTCAACTGAAAATTTTGGAAATTTGCTTTTCTTGAGGATCACTAGTAAATTCATAACCAACTGGGCGAGGATTGCAAACTGCACCTTTAAATGAGAATACATTATTATAAACTGGTTTGACGTACCAAATGACTTCATTGTGATAAGGATATATTCTCACTATAATGTTAATCAGTTTTTTGTGAATCTTATTTTGAAAAGACCTTGTTGTAGCACATGGGGTTTAATAACAAAAACGCATGAGTTAATGATGCACATGCAGACTCATACTGTACTCTATATAATGTATATCTAAAACTAATTGCCATTAATGTGAAGACAGAAAAAATATTGCAAATACCATTTGCAGATTTTTTTGTCACACTGAACAGTTTGCAGACGAGCCATGCCTATATGATGAGCTACAACCTGGTTATTAACTATCCTAAAATTCCTGCTGGCAAGGGAGTATCTGAAAATTTGCTTTTTAAACATGGTTTTCCCTCGTATTTGTTCTGTATTTGGTTCCATTTATGGAGCAGCCACTTTGTAACATGCACAATTTAAATTTTTATTATACAGTAACTAGAAGTTATGGTACTATTCGAACAGGTTGAAAAAGTCCTTATTCATACTCACAAATTGATTTCATGGAATAAAATATGTCAATGCAAATTTGTATTCGCCTGATTGCATGGTTAATTTGCGGCACTTTACCCATGTATCACCATTTGTAGGCCGTCAAGTGAATGCATTAGTAATAAGAAAGGACATGCTATACAAAATGCAAAAACAAAAAAAAAAGTAAGTAATTGGAAAATTTGGATTCCGCAAGCCAAAGGCAAGGTGAAGATGATTATATACTGAAAAAATTGTAGTGTCATGATTAACGAACTATAAAATAACCCAAATGGACTATCATGAATACAGGACTCTTCAAAAACCAAGCTATCAGCTTCTAATGAGACCTTATCAAGCTCTATTGTGATATGATAGGCTCTCCTCTGTTCAACTCCTTTAAATTCTGCTTCAAGATGTTTTACATTGTAAAGGGCCATTATTCAATAGATCTGTGTGCATGTTCATCAGTGAATTTTGGTGTTTTAACATAAATTTTAAAAAACAAAAAAACACGCGTTTTTTTTTAATTTAGATGTATTTTTATGTTGCCAAATTTTTGTTCTCCAGAATGGCAATCTACGATATCACTCTAATAAACGCCGGGGGCGACTGCAGTTTTTCAAAAGGGGGGCGTTATTTGAGGTCATTTGTTCCATTATAATTTACATTAAAACAAAAACATCGGCGACCCTCTGCAGAGTGCCAACTTTTAACAATTACCTTCAGTACTCAGAAATCCGTATTTGAGAGTCCAGTATTTGTTGTGTGAGTTTTTAACCTTTCGCAATATGACGCCCGACCGCTGTGAAAAATAATGTATGATTCGCGGGATCATTCGTTGTTACCTTACACTGTCTCCCACGTGATGGTTAGTCTACTTTGGCGATTTTCAACTCCAGCAATCATGCAGTGGCAAAATCAGCTATCACCCTAAGACCGCCACATACCCAATCCATCAGCATTTGAGCTGATATTATCCTCTTTAAAACATTGTTTTTGCTGATTTCTTCCTTTACTACCACTCATTTTACTACTTAAAGATCACTTTCCATAGTGCACAATGGTACCATAGCGACCATGTGATCGCAACAGAGGAAATTACTGCCGCCGAAACTTCTGTGAAACTACCATTTTGATTGGCTGGTACGACCTGATAATAACGTATTTGTTTACAAGAGCTTCCAATCAAACAACAGCTATTACGATGTAACTACCGACCAGGTTCAAAGGATATCTGGTAATTATTGTCATTGGGTCAAATAGTAGTCTATTACTGCAGCGCTGATCAATTCAAGGTTATAATATTAATTTTCGCCGCTTAATCCATATTGTAGGGGGGAATTCGGCAATTCATACTTCTGTATTTGCAACGTCCAAAACATATTACAAAAGATAGAATATACTACTAGTACAAGTTGGCAGCTCAGCCTATATGGCAAAGTACCGGTGCTATTCAGAAAATAGGATATCAAAAAACGTGCTGGTCCCTTTCTACTATATGTCGCGCACACAGACGAAAGCGCTTGATATTTTACGCTATATAATAGCTCTTTTATAATGTATTCCTGGCACAAATATTGGCATTAAAAGAGCAGTTTTTTGCAAATCTAAACTACAAAAGGGTATCTGTGCTGTAATTTAGCAGTGTACTTGTTGGTTGTGGACAAAGTGAGGAGTTTCAGGCCGATCTCGGCAAAATCAAAGGGGGGAGTTTATTTGAGGGTTTTTATTTTTCAGTAAAAAAAGTAGTGGGGGGGCGTTTATTAGAGGGGGGCGTTTCTTAGAGGAATATACGGTATATCCAAACATTGCGATATTATTAGTACTTTAACTATATCCAATTTTGATTGATTTACTAAGATAAAAAAGACAAAAGCAAGTAAGTAATGAATACATGTAATATTAATGACTTCTCCGTAATTAGTAATTTTCATGATTAGTGTTTTGCTAACTCAAGAATATAATGTAAAAATAAATACAACAAGGGACATACCCAAAGAAGTTTAATACATGTCAACAAAAACAGTTGAAAAGCACGATAATTCAAAAGTATTAACATTAGACTCAAATGTATATTTAAAAAAAATTGTGTTTGAGTTTTGGTGCCTTACGGAATCTACATTTCCAACTGATAATCATCTCCATACTAATAATTTTTTTTTTAAAAGGTCCATCTTTTCAATGTCATTAGTAACAACCCTCCGAATAATATCAAATCAACAACCTCCTTTTAATTAAGTCAATCACCGTAATTGTGAAGTCCAGTCGCCAGTTGGACGTGGCATATATATTGACAGTGGGTGGTTGCGATGGTGGCATCATGGGTGTTTGTGTTCGGACAGTCACTCTAACATCTCTGGTTGTCAATACGATCACTTGCCCCTATTTGTAAACAACGGAATGTCAGGTTAACTAGACCAAAACATGTGCATCAGCTTAACGTGCCAGACACATCAATGTGTATGATTACCATCTCAGACTGTTAAAGGGGGGGATCTAGTTTCCAATTACAAATTTCCGGCTTCAAAAAGTGTATTCCCTTAAGGAAGAATCTAAATGACCCCATTATGTTTCAACACTTGAATGCCATTGGTTATGATATATCTTAACACTTAAGGTGTAAGCGGTCTTGTGTACCTCCCTTTTGTTGTATCAAGGGGGGGGGGGTGTGGGGCTTCATGTGGACCCCCCCCTCAAAAAAACCACTTTGCCATTGTGATTTGATTTTTTTTCACCAAAAATCACCACTGATATTTAGGTAATTGCATAAAATGTTTGGTCAAACATAATTTAGGGTTAAAACATGGAGCACGAAAAACAAATTGGCCATGGCTCTTTAAAGGCTGATGCTGATATTTTCAAAATGACACGTCAATTTTCAAACAAACCTTTGTTTTTTATGTATACAGAAAGTTGTCCACTTGCTATCATTAAATTAAAATCTAAGGTTGAAATCAATGTCCTTAATATAGAAAACACAAGTGGTGGTGATTTGCCATGGTACTAGAAATTTCAAAACTGAAAGATCTGTTATAAAAGGAATCATGTGCCTCCACCTAGTACCTGTTCTTGTTGAACCTAACCTTCAAGGAGGTTAATAAATGGGCATCCAAATTTTGTCAGATTGTAAAATGCCCCTCAATGGAACAAGAAAAAATTCAGGGTAGGTTTTATTTTTGAACCAGGCAATTTAGTTCATGTCATTTGTTTTTGGTTTTTTAAGAAACTTGAGCACGACAGCAGTTAAAAATCAGTAGATTGGGGTGTGCTTTCTCTGAATGCCATGCTTTGGCGACACTTCTGCTCTTTCATACATTCCTCAACTTAAAGTCGGCAAGAGGAATCTAGGACATACCTATTTTGGAGATCACCAGTTATCCTCACTACTCATGTACTTAAGATATGGTATGGATAGTATGACAAAGCTATCTCAATAGTCGCCTTTCCTCAGTCAAAATTCTATTCTCACCATGCTCGCTATCTTCCTATACAAACCATTTCATGTATAACTTGTCATTGCTAATATTGTTACCTCTTATAGGAGACTTATTTCCAGTATTTGGTCCAAATTTTGTGCAGGCCCAGTTCATCTTTCCACCCCTATGTACTGGTGTGTGCATGGTCCCACAATTAATCATTGCTTACGTCACTACATACAGGCTAATATTCACACTGCTTGTGTTATTATAATGAAGAAACCGCATTCCTAAATCACCGTCAATTATAAAGGCCGTCTCACCCTTTTAAAATATATACGTAGCATGCCACTATTTGTCGCACAACATTAGTCTGTTTTGAAGCCCTTGAAGGACCCTTGTTGGAATCAGTCCGTCTTAAATTACTATGCATTTTTGGAGCCCGCATGATGACGTACTGTAATCCAAGTACCCACATATATTGAGGTGCTTAGCGTGCGTTGAATTCTGGTGCTATTTCTACACGGCCGCTCAAATAAGTCGGTTTCTGTTAGAACTGTCGAGATTGACGGCCAATTTAATTGCCTCTTGCTTTGTTGAAGCATGGTACTTAGTTCTGAAGTTTTATCAAATGAGTAAGATCTAAACTCAAATTTAATTCAGGTGGTTTTGTGTTAAGCATAATTTGGCTACTTTCTCACCATACGTACACTGACGGCTTTATCAGCATTTTGGAAAAGTGACGCAGCGAGTAGTACAACAAAAGAGGGCTGGTTTTTGTACGACGTAGTAGCAAAAACCAAAGCTGCTATTCACTATTCTAGGGGGCCTCCTGCACCTTGAAAATTCAGATATTGCCTCTCCCTTGTTTATTCTTGGATGAGGGGAGATGTATAAATTCATTTGAGAGATGTCGTCAGGCAAGGGCTGGAAAATCACTGCAGTATAAAATATCTTGCTTTATTTTAAAACAAACATTGTATGGTCAAAGCCACTGTACTTGGAGAGAAATATCCATTGTGACATGTGCGAGCTATCAAAACTACACAACCATGACATGCAAGTCCATATAATGGCATTGTTGGGGTCTTGTGAAATGGAGAAGTCAATGTGAGATAGACAAAAAGTTGTAACTACATGACTATCTTTGTCACATATGTTCTTTAATAGGTTCGCATTTCAACTTGTGTCAGTAGCTCCTATAACAAAGTGCTTCACCATTGAACGTCACATTTAGCCAAGGAAGCTTCCCAGGTTTCTCTAAATTGACCTAAACTTCCATTGATTTAAAAAGTCCCAGGTTTTCTTTTCAACGATTGTTGGTCACTCAATTGATTAGTGTTGCTTTGGGATCTTAAAATGGCCTTCTGGTGACAAACTAATTTTAAACCAATATTTGCTATAGGTTCTGTGGTGACTGTTAATGACCCAACTTCTAGAATGACTTGGATAAGGCTTCATTTCCTTGTTGGCTTGGAAACTCAGGTTCCCTTAGATAACCTTTGAGGACCCAGCAACTACTCTTCAGTTTTTACTCTTACTCCTTAGTGACTCAACCTTTAACACCCTGATAAAAGCAAAGAGCTTTTGAGTGGGAAGGGGCCGCTCCAAAACACCATCACTGGTTTTGCCTTTTTTTCCCATTCAAACCAGTCTCTATTATTCTAAACAAGAGAAGATATCAGTAGCTTCCTCCACAATGCATGTGTTTTGTACAGGTACTGGTTTGAATCATAGATGAATCATGGCGAATTAACAGTACGGATCACACAAATTTTGCATTTTATTAATTTTTGAAGATTTCACTTTTAAGTGTTATAACCTGTACAAAAATCTCCTTGGAATCAAGGTGATTGTGGGAATCTACTATATCTTCTCTTATCCTAAACAATGAAATGTCACTGTCATAAACCAGCAGTCAATCACAACCATCAGGAGTTTTGATGCACCCCTGATGCAACGACCTCCTAATAAAGCTTCTTTTCCTGAATATATAATTATGCGCAGTCCCCACATAAACTATTGTGCTTCCCAAGATGGTTTATGGATGCTTCCACATTGCTCAGATGAACTGGTGCCAGACCATTCATTGTCTTGTATGTATGTATTTCTGTATGTATGTATGTATATATATATATATAGATAGTATATATCTCTCTCTCTCTCGCTCTCTCTCTCTCTCTATCTCTCTCTCTCTCCTCTATCTAGCTCTTCTCTGTCTCTCTCTCTCCTTGTCTCTCTTACTCTCTGCCGCCCCTTGATTGGCTGCCTTTGTCCCCTGCGTCGCCCCTGTCGGCGTCCCCTAATGTAAAATAGGGGGTTTACATGGAACTTTGGAAAAAATACAGGCAGAGCGTTGTTCTGGAAGGTGAGGAGTATGATGAGATCTTTTTTCCTATAACAAGACGAAGAGATGGGCATAACTGACTGGACGAGTACAAGAGCCCATATTTGTGGTTCCCTGTATGACTCTGACTCTTGGTGACGTACCTTGCCTAACTACCTGATAAAGCTTCCTATGTCTGTAATGGCTGTTTGGCAGGGTTGAAAAATGTAATTTCCCGAGAAGATAGTCGCATTCTCAGATTCAGATTTATCAGATGTCCCACTATATCTTATGTATAAATTTTCCCTTCAAATGGCCACCTTTTCCTGGGAAGGAGCTTCCCAATTCCCCACTTTTTTTCGAGAGATTGGCTGTTAGTTACAAAAGAACATTGCAAGAACAACAAGCAGAAGGCTTGTTACTGTTGTGTGGGTCACACAATTTGTGGTCATTTTAAGTTAGAACATTGTCGGCAATGTTTCCCAAATTTTCTCTAAGTACATGAAATTTGGGCAGAAGTTAGCATAATGTATCTTACAGGAAATGGTTTAGTAAAATCAAAACTTGAATTTTGATGGATTTTTGCAAGTTCAGCTCCAAACCTGAATTCATTGATTTTTTTTAATATAATTATACAAGATAACTTTTTCTCATCTTCTCTGGGTTTATAAAAATATGGATTCTGACGTGCAATGATGACATATTCCGCTAAAATTCATATTGCAAATTATGTATTTTTGCAAACTTTGACACAATTTTGAACAAAACTATGTCAAGGTAGCTGAAAGCATGCACCAGCATTGTGTGGCTGAAATAACAAGGGAGCTACAGATCAGTACCATTTTTTGATTTCTAATGACATGGAAGCTGCAGAGTTGTGGATCGAATGGCAGCATTTACAGTCAAATATAGATGTGTGAAGTGTTCTATCAATTCTCCACATGCCTACTGAAGAGAAGGCGTCGAAGAACGTGCGTGTGTGATGGTCCATCCTTTGGTGGTAATGCGAGGCACTTTTACCCAATTTTACTTTTTATTTTACTTTTCCAGAGGGGACATTGTCTTTAGAATTTCCTGGTTCTTTTTTCAGTGCTTTAAAGAGCTAGTATGTATGCTGTCATCTCAATATTCCTTCAGTCCTTGACATTTTGACGCAGGGTTGGCATTTATGTTTATGTAGGCTAACCACCTGCTTGGATCTGTATTTATTGCTGGATGCAGGGATTCCATTGTGTGATGAACGGGTCTCTGGTCTTAAGTGAGTGGTCTTACCTGATTGTCACAACAAGAAATGTGATTATAAAAGGTGTAATGATGGTTACAAAGTGGTTGCAGGAAGAAGTTCATCAGAGGACAGTGCCATGTTATACTTTTGTTTGTTAATATGTTATAAACCATATGCTTTCTCGATTTTAAGGAGATTACTCAACATCCTGTATAATTGGAAGAAAATAATTATAAAAACGTGGAGCCATTGGCTGTATTATGGTACATACCATGTCACATGTCCAGCAGGTGTGCTGTGGACTCTGTCATTGTCTAATTTTCATATTTTTTTAGACAATTATCACAACTGTAATCTACATACATACTAACTTTTGGTAATTTGTGGGAATATTTTATTGCACAACTACTAATAATGAATTCCTTCCTACCTCAGCTCCCCAGTCCCCTAAACTATAGCGCTGCTGCCCCTCGCTGTGCCACTCTCTCTTGACCTCTCCTAGGTAGTTTTGGTCTGATTTTCAATTCCTGTACTAGGTTGGGAAAATCCTTCTGTGACTTGCCAGGTTTTGCGACATCATCTGTGAATAGTTGTTTTGTTTTCTTCCTGTTAGGCTCTCACTCATTTTGGGACAAAATGGCCACTTTTGGTTAACCATTCATGGTTCATGACATCTATGAATCTTTGTGGTCGTCTTTTTTTTCTCTCGAACCATTTTATTTTACTCCTAACGTTATGGCATTAGATGTGATAACAGTGGGCTTCGCATCAAGTCAGCCAACCCAAAAATTTGAAAGAGTTGCTTGAACAGATCAAATTCTGAGGATTGTGAATAATCCGTATCCATATCTTCTCTGATGAATCCATATGCTCTCATCCTACCTGATATCCATGTCTTCTCAGCTGTACCCTTGTCCTCCATATCACTATCATCTGCATCGATGACTGCAAGGTTGATCTCATCTGACTCACTTCATTCACACATTTTAGAATTCCTTGCTTCTTTGCCATGACGCAGCATGAAGCTGTAAAAGAAAGAATCTTCCAAGCAACTGCATTTTACTTGAAGGTATGTTTTTTTCTTCAGACTTGTTTCCCATGGTTTCTTTTCATGTGTTCATTCCCACATCCACAATTAAGGATCTTTTCACAGAGTCGTCCCAAGTCAGCACCATGAGACATGATTGAAAGTATTTTTTGAAGATGTTCATTTTTTGGCTGCCATTTGATTGACATCATGTTACAACAATTTTAAAAGGAATCATAATGCATTTATTTGTCGCGCAACATAACCTAAGTACTTCATGTCTATTTTTATTGCAGATATTGCTGTTATAGGGCATATTTTAAAATTATTAGATTTGGCTATCATTTTGAAGTTGAAGTATGACTTACTGTTACACAGTGCCTTCACTTTTTCATTGTATCCTATAGTATATCCGGCCCTTTCATGTCAAAAGGGCGTAACTTGAGTTACACCCTTTGCCATGAAAGGGCCACCCTGCAATAGCCCATGCATTAGGGTAAGACATTTTTCTGTTTAAATGTTGACCTAAATAATGCTAAAAAAAAATATTTTTTTCAAAATCATTGTCCAAAATAGTTTACTCGAGTTACGCCGCTTTTGCCATGACAGGGCCAATCTAGTAACTCCCTAGTTTGATAAAGAGGTTGAATAGATAATTATCATTATTATGGTGAGCCATCCTTGGATTTCTCAAAACGCCCAAGGATGCCCAGGTGGCACCCGGCAGATTCTTATTCTACACACCCTATAATCTATCATTTTCAACAAAAAAATTGTGTATATATTCAACTGTACGGTCACAAGAACATTCTCTCTGACTATTGAGATGCCTATCAATTGTATGTTTCAGATAATGTGGTCTACAATTTTGTGTAATGTGTTTATTTTGCACTTTCCTTCATTCTTTGAAGCTTTTTCCATGCTTTCAGCTGTTAGATCTTTGGTTTCATTTACCTCTGTCTGGGCTCTTTGTGAAATCAGATGTTGGCCAATATTTGTCCATAATTTTGAACAGAAAAAACATGAATGTTTGGAATTGTACTGTCACATTTCTTCTTTTTGCCATGTTTGGTGGTAAATAATTTCTTCACTGGTATGACATAGATGTTTTGGGAACTGTGCATCACATACAGTAAATGGTCACTGACTGATATCTATGTCATCTTCATCTTCCAAATCTGCATTTGATTTATCACCTTGGGTATGTCGGAGAGTGTCAAGATGAAAGCTGTGGTATAATGTGGTATAATAAAGTGCTCTCATAACATGTTTTCCAGACTTTGTAGACATTCTGTTGCATGCATACTGCTTACAATAGGCAACTCATTCTTTCACAAGCACTGTGTATTAAAAATATAGCATCATCATGCCTTGTCCTTCAGACGCTTCAGTCCGTGCACCAATATAGCATTTATTTGTTTATATTTTAAAGTTATTTCTTCAGTAGCAAACCTCATAGCTAAGCTGTCATCAATAAGATTGCCCTGATTGATTGAACTTTGACAAATTGGTGGATATCCTAGTAAAATTCCTAGGAAATTTGGCATGATAGTTACAAAAAAAAGCCAAAACCCCTCTCCAAATTGAACTAGAACTGTCCCTTGCATTTTACTGATAGCAATGGTACAAGTGCCCTGAAAACCTAGATCCAGTTGAAAAAAATGAAGATGTCCTTGTTGCTTGTTACACATCGCTATGGGCTCTCTATGGTGTAATGAATTATGTGGGAGTCTGTGCTATTCTAAATTTCACATTTTATTGTAGCATTTCAAATTGCAAAGATGCAACAATAACACTGTCTTACGGATTCCATTCAAGGAATCAATTTCAACAGTCTGCAAAGAATTGTCAAGAAATGTCCAGTAGTGTATTTGGATTACTATAGTTGGCCGTTATTAGTTTCTGGGAACACATAAATGCTAACTATAAATGGATCATTTGTGAAACACATAAATTTTTACTTCATGAATTATATCGTCGACCGCGTCACATACTGACATATTTGCAAAATACGCATTTCGAGAAAAACAGCTTTGAAGATTTTGCAATTATAATTTGCTCCATACCGTTAATTAACATATGTATTTCAATTAAAACCTAGTTGAAAATCGCCAAAATAAGTCAAATTTCAATTATATTATACTAATCAACTTCCTATTTATTTAGCTATCCCCAAAAATGTCAAATAAAATAAGTCACTATGTGAAACAACAAAATAGCAATTTCAACGTTTAAATACGACGCGAGAATACGTCGTTATGTGACGCGTTTGCGTAATACGTCACTATGTGAAAACGACAAAATAGCAATTCTATCATGAACTGAAAAATATGTTGCACAAATACTTCGCTATGTGAAACGGCGAATACTTCAAAATGCAGATACGACGCTATGGGCCTGCGCAGAATAGATTTTCGACAAATACGTCGTTATGTGATGCGGACAATTTAATGTTTTGCAAATACGTCATAATTAGTTAATTAATATTTTACTAATTAAGTCACTTTGAGGTTTGAAATTTTGTAAATTTGTAGAGTAGTACAAACAAACGTATATGCCAAATTTCTTCAAAAAGTCCAAAATGTCGAATACGTCACTATGTGACGCGGCTGACGATATAGCCAATTTTTATCCCAAACACTTTAGGAGAAGGGGGATTTTGTCATAGCAAAATCTGTTGTCGGCATCTGTCTCCACAGATCTGTCATACCCCTGACCCAATCTAGATGACACTTGTACCACAGGACCTTGGTATCTACTGCTACTTGCGCTGTGACAGACAGGTCTGTAGGTCAAAGGTCATACTTTGTGTTTCAGGTTTTTCCACTCTTATTCCTTAAAACCTGTACAAACACTGTTGCAAAGTTTTTAGCTCATATTCCACAGGAATACTGTGGAAAGTAATTCTCTCTTAACCCACCCTGGGGATCTTGCAAGTTTTACTTTGAAGTATTTTCAATTCATAACTTAAATGATTTTTCAAAAGAATTTTTGTTGACTTTTTTTCCTGTAAAATATCTATGTTAACAATATATTTAGCTTTCTAGAGCTGGTCTGAGGAGAAGATGAATCAGCCATCTTCCTAATATTATTCAACTCTATGCATAATGAGGCAGAAAAAACTATTTGCCTTAAAAATGTTAGCTCGATAAATGTGTCATTGTGTTGACAGTGTTCTGCTAGTTGTCAACAGTTGTAGTTCTAACGCCACTTTAAATTCGCTTATCAATAATGTGCATTTCAATTTGTAATATTATTCAAATTGAAATTTGGACAGTAAAATTAATGATTTTGTGGTTAAAACAACCTGAAATGTCTGGATAAAAACCAAATGAACCACTTTGTTTAAATAAAACAATTTTACCTAGTGATTTTCTGCCAACACTGCAGCTTTCATCCCTTTTGTACAATCTATTATTATGCAAATAGTGAATATTTATGAGCGCGATGATAACAATAACAAGTTGAAAGATGAAAGCTTTGAATGGAATGTTTCATCATTCAACGAATGAAAATATTTTCATTGCACACATGAAAGACATTATTTGTTCTATATAACATCTAAGTAGATTTAAGGCTTAGACTCAACCTTGAGTTTTGCATGATTGACTAGGCTTAGGCTAGCCAAGACCCATGGCCTGGGCTTGGCCCAGGCCAGGCCAGGCTTAAATGTTGATTTTAGCTTACCTTCTCCTATAAATTGCTATATCCACGGCATCTTATGTCATCCAAACAATACTCCATGGCCAGGAATTCCAAGTAGAACCTGGTGCAAACATATCTTTTCTGGCAGAAACTAGAACAAGATTGTGCCCCATTGTTCACTCACACAAAGACTCCACAAATATGCACGTTCCAAGACTCATTGCATGCAGCAGTGGTAGGGGAGGCAGTTGATACTCAAGTAAAATGTATGGTACCTTTTTTAAAATTCTCCGCATAATATGGCCATGAAATGCAAAATCTGATATTCATAACTTTTTGGCAGAAAATTATTTTTTTTTGCCTACACTATATCTATGAAGGTCAACACTTTTGCTGTCTCACAGACTTCATGACATCTTTTCTGATGTTGTATTATACTTTGTCCAGCCTGAACTAAGGAGTGATGTCATAGCTTTCGCGCAGCAATTGTGCATGCGTATCGCGCACGCCGCCTTTATACGCTCACGATTACAGCTGCGGCTTACTGCGATTCGCACGTTTAAGACTGCGTGAAACCTATGACATCACTCCTTAGTTCAGGCCGGACGAAGAATAGTAATGTTGGTGCATATTGTGGTATCAGTGGAAAGAGCACCATATATAGCTTGTTACTAAAATAATAAGTATGGGCTGCTTAATAACAAATTCCCAAGGGTGTGGTAAAGGGTATTAAAATAGGCTTGGTATGACAAGGGTTAATGGATATTAATGAATAGCTGATCTTTTTTTTAGATCATTTTCAGGTCATCCACCATGTGAATCCAAGGATAAGTATATCAAAACAGATAAGCAGTTTGAATTGACTTCTTTCAAATGCTGTGGAATATAAAATCTTCTTTCCCAAGCTTGATATTCCTACTATCAATTGAAATAAAGGGAAATGCTGTAAGGAGATTAAAAGATATTGACCTCAAACAAAAGTGAGTGGAATGGATTAAAAAGTACTAGGCAGTGAAAGAATGTTGTTAGCTGATAAACGCATGTAAAAGGTTAGTCGGCCATCTTTCACTTGTTTGAAAGAAGCTGTCGCTGCTGTGGCTGATTAAAATAACCATATGCATCCCAATTGGCGGGTGTGCTCCATCCAGTTTTAGAAGTCTATACCAAGTATAACACTTAGAGCTATATATTGTTGAATGTGTGTGGAAATGGTGCACACATCTCGCTATATATCGCCGGTGGTTACATTCACACAAAGTACAGTCCTAGCACCTGCTCACACCCCTCGACGAATAGTCCCGGCCACCTGCGCGGAATGCTAAATTTATCGCAGCGGAAGCCGACCTCCTGCAACGACGTGGCGGTCGGTGGCAGAATAACGGATTGGGATCTTGGCGCTGTCTTTGTTGCTCTTTGGTTGACATGAGTTTCCACATTTACTTAGATAAATCATGTATGAAGCCTTTTCTCTGGCATTTTCTTCCCATTTTGTGTTGGACCACGCTATTTGCATAAGTTGAACTGTCCTCGTGCTAAAAATAAAAGTAAAACTTCTGTGTCAGGAAGTCGTTACCGGTGTGGGTTTATCCATTATTGTCATTGCAAGCTAGGTGAAGGTGGTTTGTTTGTCCGCGCATATCTAGGTGTATGTGTCATACTTAATTATTTTTGTGGAGCTGTTAGTTAGCATTTAGCCAATAAGCAAGGGAGCTTATAGCCTTTATTAGTCACTGGAAGTAGCCTGCGGCAATTAACAAAGGTAGCCATTTTGAATGCAAAGAGAATACAAACTAGTTCATACACCTGAATAATATCTTTACACAGCATGGCTGTTTGCATTGTAAAAATGAGAATATGTTGTAGGAAAAATTTCTGTTCAAAACTAATGTGTATTCACTAAAATTTATGTGGTCATTGCTCATAAAACTGGGTTTGGGGGTTCAGGAGATGTAACCGACATGTGGCATGCTCAGACTATATTTAAGTTAAAGACACTATCAGTGATCCACTTGAAAAAAAGTCAAAATATTTGAAATTTGCAGTAGCTTAAATTAAGAATAAGTCTATAGAGGGGACCATAGAAATCTCATAATTATTTTTTTCTAATGAAAAATTAGCACAATGGGAAGAAAACAGCAGTGTACAAAGATATGAATCAATTATGTGTTGCAGTACTTGTCCATATGGACAGTAATGACAAGTATATCCGATTTTGCCTTGTGTGGATGCTTTTGGTTTTATCACTTGTAGATTATGTTAGGATACCTATAATGGATACAGACAAGCAAAAATCTGATTTTTCATGTTTTAGCAAATCATTGATAGTGCCTTTTAAAAGTTATTCATGTGGAATGCGATGGACAGAGGCAGTCATATCATGGTTCTTGACTTTGATATTTGTACTGCAAGAAGGTATGTGTATCTAGAAATGAAATAATGGTTGAAAAGTAACTGATTTAAAATAACCCTTAAAAATGGATGACCCAATTGACAACCTCATCCCCCACTTTATGCCGTCAATTGAGATTTTGGAATTAAAAGAAAGTTCATATTTTTCTCATTACCCTTGTGAAATTTTAGACACAGGAAATGTTCCCTTTTGATGTTACAAGCAAAAAATGTCTCTAAAGTGGTCGACCACATTAATTAGCACACACTGTCATTTGGGCCAATTTAGTACACATTTTTGCCTACACTGGTTGAACTGATTTTAACTCAAAATTTATAATCGGATGTTTTTGGTGATATGCTTCCACGTGAGGGAGAAAACATATGAAAAACCAGCCCATGATTGGGTCACCCACCTTTAAAAGGTTAGGTCCTCGGCTTTTTGAGTAGGTGAACCGTTTTCAAGTAAGTTTACATTACGTCAAATAATTGGTTATTTGACACAACATAAATAATTAAGTAGATGCATATAGAACCATAAGTACTGTTGATAAAAAAAACCTCCATAGATCTGATAATTAAAAAACAAAAATAACCTATTTTTGAGGTCAGCTGATAATTAAAAAACAAAAATAATCTATTTTTGAGGTCAGCTGATAATTAAAAAAAAACAAAAATAATCTATTTTTGAGGTCAGCTGATAATTAAAAAACAAAAATAATATATTTTTGAGGTCAGCAGTCCACAAATGTTTGCAGCTAGTGAGAGCTGAAACTATGTGATAATTTTAATGCTGTCTCACTTTCTCTCCATATGGCAATATTATTGAGTTAATGATGTTGCCGGTATGTATATATGTGAAAGCAATCATCCCTAATGCCCGTGTCATTACAACATATTTTCACTTTTGTTATAGTAAGTAACATCAAACGCATGATCTAAACCACGTTCTAACCCTTTCTTCCGGCTTTCAAGGATTCGATCGTAAATGTACACCAATGTTGTGGAACTATTCTTGGAGACTATATGTCAGCAGCATTTTCAAAGTTGAGAAATTAATTTATTATTTAATGGACAGACAAGTGTTTCCTTCCACCAGTTTATTGACCTAAATCACTAACTCAAATCAAATTCAATCAACTTGGCAATATCATACACAAAACCTGTTAGAATGAATCCCTATCAGCTACAATGCGGAAATCGCTATAGGTTCACACCGCGCACAAGTGAAACCTTCATGTAATCGATATGATTTTTCTCCCATGTGGAATGTATGCTGTCGGACTCAAGCGGGCATGGCCACCTGATGAGAAAAAGTGTTGAAATAGTGCATGCAAAGGTGGCTAGGCTTTTGTCTGTATAAATCGGGGAAAACCGTATTGATTTTACACAAGCATAATGTCCATGATGGTATATACCAGCTTCAGTGCAACAGAAAAGTGTTAAATTTTGATAAAAGATCAACTCGCATATGTTGTTAATATTGCAAACACCGATAGGTACGATTTGGTAATAATTTGCTTGCTAGCTAGAAAGGTTATTGTGATCCCTTAATACTACTGTGCTTAAAATAACGGAACTTCAATTTATTCTTTCCTTGCTATCTTCAGTAGATGAACCTGAAAGCTAGGTTGCCTAGCACCAATATGAAGGATAAGGATATCAGCATACAAGTATTGCGTGAATTGCAGTTACTTCACTTGATTGTCATTATTTCAAGAAGGATTTAAAAAAAAAATCTAAGTGCAATCAAATGGATTTTAAAACAAACTTTCTGTATGTGACAAGAATTTTTTGGAATGTGTGCATTTTCAGGTAGTCATGCTTATGGCTGCATGATTTGGGTGTGCATGGTATACATGGTTGCTTAAAAATTTGTCTAGTTTTTTTTAGTACAGTGATGAATCGGGTACATAATCTCATGTATTGAAACAAGTGCTTATGTGGGGATACAGATGAAGAGGTTGAAGGTCATTTAGAGGTCACTTTCTTTTGCTGTGCATGTGGAACATGGTTTTAGTGTAAATGTATGCGGTAATGGATGGATCACTTATATTAAGTTGGGCAGAAATACAGGTAAAAAATATAGGAACAATTCATGTTTGTAATATTTTTTCTCTATTTCGCTATATATTTCTAGCAAATGCAAGAATCAACATGTAACATATGGTGTCCAACTTAAAATGTCTTTGTTACATAGTGCAAGTGTGCCTGGCTTCCATAATTTCGTTTAAATAACTTCTAAATCAAATTATTATGTACATGTATAACTATTGCTATATATCAAACAACATTCAGTAGTAATAGATTTTATAATTTTTAAGATTTCGCATAAAATGGATCAAGACGTAACTGTGGTGTCCAGTGTTACACGTTTATATATTTATGGCCACACCCTTGAGGCATATTTTACTAATGATTTTGTACTAAATATCTTCAGATGATAAATCCCAAGTTGCTATTCAATATTCCAATTTGCTATACATATATTTGCTAGAAGTCTAGTTTCATAACTAAATCATAAACAAATGTAAATAGCAACTATTTCTATGTACAACTTGTCTCATCATATCCGATAAAATTTGATATGTAGTGTTTTAAAACCCCAAATAGTACATTGATATTATCAGCAGACAACATTTTTGAGTTTTTAAATATTTTGTTTTGTAACCATAGAAATAGCCAGCAAGAGCACTTTCATGAGCATTGATAAAATGCAAGCAATCCAATAATATCACATTTAAACATGCAAGTTATTCCGTCTGTGCCAGATGTTTTACTATTGTACAGTATATCTTTCATTGAAATATTTCCGTACAAGTGTGTGTGGTTGTAAAAACAATTATATGCATGTATACTTGCATAAAATATCACACCTGGTGATAAAGAGCAGTGAACTAAATTATTAGAAAGATGAAAAAAAATGCTGCGTAATTCATCTATTGCAAGGCCGAAAGTTTGATTTAATTCAATCTATATGTTTAGTCATCTTTGTTTTTACCTTGATAACTACCTACTGAAGAGGGTTGCAATTTTTTTTATCTTTGATATTTTTGTTGAGATGTTGATGTAAATGTGCCTATGTGACCTGTATTTTCCTTCATCTTTGCTAGGTCTTCATGTACTGGAAAAGTGAAATATTCACGCTGCATTAATTTTTGCGCTTTTTGGCACTCTTCTGAGTAAGTGCGAAATTAAGAACATGCAAAAATGTTTATTTTTTTAAGTCTATGTAGGATAGCTACAAAATCAAATTTAAAAACAAGTGAAAATGCTAAAAATTGCAAAAGCGCGAAAAATTACACATGCGAAAATTACCACAACATCAGCTATGAAGCCCTTCCCATAATGCACCAGTTATGCCTTTCATTTTCTATAATAACGGGTAGTAACAGTATAAAATTATGGCTAAATCTGTACACAAAAGTGGCAATCCAACCCGTAGATCATACACAGTAATTTGCTAATTATTCAATATCTTTCCATTGGATATTTTTTCATATTTTTTGAAGCAGTCAAGGCGCCTGTAGCAGAAAAAAAAAACTGGGACTACTGGATTGTTAGTGTATGTGTAATGAGTAGGCACTACTCAGAATAGATTTTAGCTACTCCCTGAAGGAAGAAACCAGCTTATTTTGAACTTCCTACCCCCGAGGTCTACCACCTTTCTTACACAGTATCTCTGATGGCTCATTACAAATGTCAAAGCAGGGGGTATAATCCATCTGAGTAACTCATCAAATAAACCACATGTCATTTGCACAACTTTTTGACGTGTCTTACCACATCTCTGCTTGGCTAAATTCGTGTCATATACCTTTTCTACAATAAATCAGCCGGAAAGGGATAAATGCCTTACAGGTGTGCTTATAGTACACAGACCTTTGTTATTGGGTCCCAAAATTCATGAGATGATCGCATGTCTGTTGCCGTATCCTACCTTATCTGTTGCCCGTAGTCCTACATCTGGCTCTCCTTCTTTGTTTTTAAGAGTTTGCAAAATCCAAGGGGAAAAAGAAATATGTTAATTGTATATAAATGATCTAGGTGTGGGAATAGTCATTTGAATGTTGGTGTTTTGTAAATTTGAATTGCAGCTAGTCCGTTAAGACAGACCAAAACTGTGAATTTATAACACCACTTACAGATGTGTTTGAAGAGATTTGTGCGCTGTGCATTTTGTGCTCTAATTTGATCAAGTACTCATAATCGGGTCATATTTTCTTTTCTTTTTTCTATTCTTTTTTAAAGTAAACTTCGTTATAAAATATGACAAGAATAACATTTACTTTGAATGTAATTCACACTGTCACTGAGAGTACTTTATAAGTTTTTTATGTCCGATGGTTTCATGAAAAAGATTGAGACTACATAATCGAAGTGAAAAAGTATAGGTTGGTACTTCTGCCTCATCAGATGCATGTTGAACTAATTCTGAGCAGGGGATCAAACCAAAGGACCGAAAAAGGAAAAACGCGGGAAAGAGGTCTTTTTTCACATTTTTCAACAGACATGGAGGTTTTACATATATGTTAAGTGTGTAACTCATGCATAGATATGGACCTTGTCCTGGGTGCTTTTAAATGGCGCGCTCGAAGTTAAACGTGGTTTGATGTCATGTTGCAACTTGTATCAGAAATAGAACGCAGTCTTTGGGGTAGGATGAGTTTACTTGCTGTAAGTTGGAAGGTATCGGGTTTTCATAGCACCATCAGTTTTTAACATGTTTGCAGAAATAATGAAATGTCCTGATTGTTCGGCATCTGCTTGTAACTCTTGTAGTTGCAGTGTGTTTTAGTATTTCTTCTCAGATTTGTGAAAAAAGATACCAGCTTAAGGGTTACGTCAAACTCTGCAAATATTTATGTTCTGGGGATTAAAACTTTGACAAACTGCTTCCTAACATTAATGTCCTACTCTTTAAGGTGTATGCTTTCTTGCTGCTGAAAGGAGGATATACGCCTGTTCAGTAGAGTTAAAGATGAAATTCTTAGATTATTTGTAATTAAGGATTAAAGAAACATGTTATTTTGAAGTCCACATTATATATGAATCAATTAGCGATATCTGGCAGCGACGCTTTGTATGCAGCAGAGATAGAAACTATCAGGTTCGTCTATTTGAAGATTAAAGAATAATGAACTTTTTTTGTTTGGTGTTATTTTTAGAATAAGTGAAAAATGTAACTCTTGAGTCCCATGATTATGTTGCCATTTGGTATGTACTTTACAAATGTAATAAGTTATCAAATGAAGTCTGTATTAAAGGGACCATTCATCATAAATCCAGCCAAAAACAAGAAAAGCCAACAACCAACAAAACAAATCCTATACATTAACTATGAACGCATTTGTTTGAGAAGCATGCCGTCAGATTACATTATCTTATTTGTTCTGAATTTGTTTGATTAATCAAGTATAAATTATTTCTATTGCAAACCCATAGGCGGGTTTCTGAAAGAGAAACTAACTTTAGTCCTGTGTTTAACCAGGGTTAGTCCTACAAGAGTGGCCTTTTTTCCCTTTAAACATACTCTGAATGTTGCCATAACGGGTGAGAAAATCGTTTATGGATGGGGCCCTTCTGTTGCCATCCATAGTAGCTTTCTCACCCGTTATTTTAACCTTTCATAGTAATGTTGAAAGGAAAACAGTCCAACTCTTGTGGACTAACCCTGGTTTAAACCCAACTAAGTAGTCTCTCTTTCAGAATACCGCCATAGATTACTGCACACAAAAATATCTGGTAACCTAAATAACCCATATTTTAGCTTGCCGCATGATGGTAAAGCAGTCACCTAAATCCTTACAGTGAGATAGAAACAAATCTAAATCTGGTCCAATGATATCAAAATCTCAAGTTTGATGGTGTAGTAGTGGGATTGAGGTTGAGGATCGGATAGCGCTCCTTTAATGCAGTCGCAACCTCCTTTTCCAGGACCCCTTGAAGTGTAGTGACGACAAACATGGAGCGTAGGAAGGCCATTAGGCGATGATTGTTGCCGTGACAGTCCTGGGCTGCACAGTCATCTCAAGAAGCACCAAGGCTTACCTCGCACCTACTCGGTCTTCATGTGTGCTCTGCCATATTAGACAAAGGCCTTGGTGGTTTGTTGAGTTGTTTTGATCTAGTAGGCATTTGGGGAATTTTCTTGTTACTGTAAGAATGGGTTCTTGATTATTACTGTCTTTTGCTTACATGGTTAGGGTGGATGGAAAAAAGAACAAAAATATGTCATCACACTTTATTACTGGATAAAATTGATAATGATTTAACTAATATCCGAAATTTCTCGATTGTTTTTTCCTGAGGCCATAACTAGAATGTGTCAATTCTTTTCAGCAAATACACCTTACCTGTTACTCCTTGAGTGAGGTTTAGGTAAGGGGATAGCGAAGGTGTTTTGAACCAATCCCAATGCATTGCAATTGCCTCTACTGTACTAAACATGTCAGTACTTAGGGTTTATAATTGTTAAAAAGTTTCAGAACCCACAAGACATTTTATGACCATGCTAAAAATTCCCTAAGGTATTACCCTTTTGGGCTAAAATGAGTACAAAGTCATGGTTTTATGTGTTAAGAATAGGATTTTTATGGGATCACATGACCCTAGCGAGGTGAAATTTCCTCAAACTGGTGTCAGTGTGGGATTTGATCTCAATGCACCCTCTGAGGATACGGTTAAGAGGCATAAAAAGGTATAAAAATGGTGCATTATTGAAATAAAGTTTTATCAATATGTACTTTTTCAAACGATAAGATTTAAATCTAATCTATTTCATTGTGTCTTGTCAAA
>JAMKCH010028044.1:0-43653 GCA_023653785.1 Ophioderma brevispina | reverse complement strand
TTTGGCAGCCATAATGAACCCAAACCACGATCGTCTAGGCCAATGGAAAGAATGTAGATATATATTTACACATAAAATGCCATACCCAAATAAAAGGCTAAAGACAATCCAGGTACTTTGTAGCTGACTATTTGCTGTAACTTTTAAAATCTACAATTGTCTATTTAATACATGAATATCATTGACTCTGTACTCATTGATATTAAAAGCCCAAAAAGGGTCACAGACTGGCCAACCGGGTACATGCCGTGGAATCACCTCCAGTGTGTGTTTTCTTGTGTTTAAATGCCATTTCCAGCTGTCTGAATAAATGTCGCCAGAGTCTTCTATTATAAAATTGTTCTGTTCCCCAATAAGGCGATGATTTGGTCTTAACACCATTTCAGGTGAGGTCTAATGTACATCAAAACTCTACAACCATGCAAAAATATCAATTTTAAAAAATCTTGAGGGGGCAACTATTGTTCAAATGTACCATTGTCTCCTAACAATTCTTTTGAGGGGGAAATTTTTGCCTGGGAGAAGGAGGAGGATGGCAATGGATTGTGATCTGGAATATTGAATGAGGTTAATCCCACTTGACTAACAATCAATACAAAACACTCTAACTAGTCAATACACATTTGTAAACTACAACTTTCAACCACCTACCCTCTTCAATGTTCCAATACCTTACTCTTGAATCCAAGCCACTAATTATGCCTTGGGATTAATGAATCTTTAATATACTTGACATGACTCAACCCACCAGTAAAATGTCTCCCTCAACACTATTACCCCCTACCAGATATGACACAGTTCGTCTGATTGGCTCATTACTGGCCCACTATAAGAAACCCTTGTAAGCAACCATCAAAAATAGTGCTTCTATATCTCTGTTCAAATTCCTACCACATTCTTAAGGCTTATCTTCTGATTTGCTCATTACATGATATTACCTCCAAGTAACCATCACATTTTTGGCTTATACAGGTAGTGTTCATGGTATTAATAAATGGACGAGTTGAGAAATCTTGAACCCTGTCTATAATAACTCTTTCAAAACATTGAGGTCCTGTTGACTACTTGCCAGTAACGAGTCCCTCAGGGGGAAAATAGTGCGTAGATGTACTAAACATGAATCACGAGGTTAGTGCAAGAAGGCCCCATCTGCTTCAATAGCTGCCAGGTGTTAGATTTGGCGGTAAACATAATAACAACCAACTGACAAGTTGCAGCTATTCAATGGGACCTTCTTGCACAAACATGAATTGTTACCCACTACTTATGCATGCAAACATGAAATATGAGGCAGATGGTATAAATGATATCTGTGTGATTTTATCACTTTTTTAAAGTTCATTAGAGTTTTCATAACTTTGGCTTCATGCCCTAACCAGGATTTTTTTGGTGGGGGGGGTGAATTTTTTTAAAGGGGACTTTTTCCCCAAATTCGCCTCTGGGGATTTGGGCCCAAAATTGGGCCTTTTTTAACCATTTTGGTGGCAAAAGAGTGCAAAAACCCTCATTTTTTTTTTCGCCTTGCTCACAGAAATCTGATTTATTTTTACGCTTTTAAATTTATTTTTAGGGGCTCTTTTGATTGAATTTTTTTTTTTTTTTTTTTTTTTTTTTTTTTTTTTTTTTTTTTTTGGGGGGGGGTCAGATACTGTTATGGCTTGCTTGCTTTCGCTTTTAAAAAATTCCTATAGACCATTGTATGGAGCATAATATATTTATCACACTCCAAGGGACCGGTGAAGTAAAAAGCCTGGGGAAACACGAAATGACCTCTGGGCTAATTCACATGCTATTCAATACAGGATTATTGCTCCTGTCTACTTTCAGCGCGAGTTTTTGAAGTACGGGTGCTCAACAGAAATATGATGCCTCACACATCAGGCAGTTAAAATAGTATAAGGCTATAGTAGATTTCAAAATAAGTGAGACCTCATTAAAAGTTTTCAGGTCTGTCCATTCACCGGTGAGAGGTAGAAGAATTTTTTAATTGCCACAGGTAAAAAAGTTATGGTACTCATACAATATAATAGTAATGTAGCTTTTAAATAAAGTTGACCTAAAATACCTTATTATTTCACATGTATAGGACTATTAATTCAAGTATCAAAAAAACACCAACATACTTTCATTAGCACGTTATTTTGAACATAACCTTACCTTTGACACTCAAAATACCAGTCTTTATCACAGCATTGGATAATAATGTATTCTCTATAATATATATCGACGCGATGCACACTCACATAATTTTTGTAATTGGTCATCAAAAAAGGACACCTTACCTTGTATTAAGAGATTAGCGCAAACTATTTGGCATCCTGGCCAACAATAGCATCGTCATAAAGACCAGGGCTCAAATTCGACTTGAATCTGATTCGCGCAAGATTCTCGCCACACTCTTTCCGCGGAATCAATAATTCGCGTAATACCTTGCCCGTAAGCCCTAAAAACTCAATCCTTCATTTTTTGTGGTCAATTGGTCGTATTTTACGATTGACGATGTTCCCATGTATCGATAAAAAAAAAGCTTACTTTGTAATGAAATAACATCCTCACATCGTATCGGTAGCACGTTTTGCCGTGTTGTTATTTTACACCATAGCCAACCACCCAACCAGTTACAGAACATTAGATTCCATCTTGCTGCATTGACCTTATAACCTGGGCTAGTTATAAGCCGATCTATTCTTGGGCAATCTCGACACAATGCTTATTTTTTTCACCACATACCCTGACATGCATCTTTATACTCACAATCCTTTGTGAATATTTTTTAGATTAATTATTTAGTTTCATTGATTTTGCAAACTTACTGGGCAAAAAATAATTTAAATGAACATCCGAATACATTGCCCATTTTTTCTCAATTTATGTGGTCGATTTAAGGAATATAAATGATTCCCAATCAATCAAAATAACACCGTGTAAAGCAATCGCAAATTTTTTGGTGTTTTGATTGTTTATGGACTCAAATTGTTTTGTTGACATCTGCAGACGAATTTTTTACCATGCAGACCTGGGCATTTTAAAACGCACATGGCCGGCAAAAATGATCGGAGTTTTCTCCAATTTCTCAAATAATAATTGTTCGACAAAACAATTTGGGCGCTGGTGCTGGCCCGGGCTAGCGTGGACTTTCCAAGAAAGGACTCATATACAAGCTAGGTGAATAATCGCAATGAAATAATTGCAAACTGATAAGTTGGAGTTCGCTGGGGATGAATTCTGCACCAACATCTTCAACATGCAGTGTATTCTGTTTTGAGGGCTGCCGAATTCACATCTTCATTGGTGGTGCACAAAATTCTTTCCGTGCAGAGAGTCAATGATTTCATTGTTTCTAGTCACAAATTCCTTAAGTAAAGTTACTAGTACAATTAAATCAAACAAAAATCTTAAAGAAACAAGAAAAGACAATTTAGTTTCCCATACATTTGTAAAGTCTTTTTATATTATTTAAGGTCTAATATATGATTATGTGCTTAAATCTGCAACGTTCAATTCAATAAATTCTTCGTCGCTTTGAAAATGTAAAGATTTTGGCAGATCTGCAGATTCCCTAAAGCATTTTGCGGGAATCCAATCAGATTCTTGCATGCCGCTGCGGAATTGAGCCACGGCACACCTTAATGGGTGTATTTCACGACCCAATCACCCAATTTTTTGTTTATGGTTCACAGATATGCATTGAGAAAGGTCGTTTCCAAAGTTTCAGTCGATTCTGATGGTGCGATTTGATTTTATGAGCAATGTTTGTTATCACAATGGCCTATAGGCCGAGTGTTGCAAATTGTCTGTGACAGACAGAAAATGTAAAAAAAAATTACAAATTCTTCAAAATTTGCACGTAAATAGGCCCACCATACAACTTAGGCCAACGATTTCAGAGGATATAGAAAATTTCAACTTTTAGGTAATTCGGGGGACAAGGCTATCTCACGAAAATGCCCAAGAAAGCAGTAACCTTTAAAATTTCATCTTTGGCACTAATTAGCCTAGTCAGAGGTCAAGTTCAATATGAAAAAGGAGAAATGGTCTGTTCACTACAAGAGAATGAACTTTTGCAAAAAATAACCAAGAAGTGACAACAAAAAATTTGACAAATATGCAAATGTGGCCAAAATGCATTATTTAATTATGGTTATGAGTTGCTACGATACACAAAAATCCTTTAGAGCATCCCTGTAGTACCAATTTTAAAAATTTACATAAATTTGCATAAATTAATATTCATATCCTTTGTTATCCCAAAAGGAATAAACTGAATACAAAGGGATACGTTAGGGGGAAACTATAGTTCACCCTAAGAGCGTTCTGAGTGATAATAAAAGCTAATTTTGCCAAACGTAGGGGATAGTAAGGATTAGTGTATTTGAGGGTTTAGAGTACTGTAGTAAAAAGTACCAGTTTCCTAAATTGTAAGGAATGTGTTGTAATCATTTTGTTGACGCTACCACACCTGATAGGATGGGACACACATTCACACTAAATCACTCATCATTTGCCCTTCATGTTATAGGAAGTTCTGTAAATGTGAAGGATCAATAGTAGCATTTACGGGTCCTCCGGGAGGGACATGTAAATGGAAACGGTGGATTGCTAATAATGGAGAGAAAGTGGACTACTAAATGATGTCACTATGTAACCTTTTAGTTTTACCAAGTGGGAAAACAGGCTCAAGGCGGTCACCGGAGGGAGGAGGTGAGTGTTACACCCTTCGATTACAGAATGTCGTAAATGTGTTGACTTGTCAGCAAAATCGTTAATGTTAAAAACGTGTATTAGGAATATTTAAATCAGATACACTGATGTGTATGTGTATTACATAACAATGGCTGAAAACACCAACACACACATGCCTCCAATATTAATATACTCAATACCAAGTTTCATGGTATAGTAGATTCAACTAATCGTGTCACCAGAGGGAAAAGTTTTGAACAGAAGTACATAGTTGTGAGAGGAGGCAGAATATGTGGCACGATTCAACTGTTTCACTAACAACTAAGATTATCGGTTAATAGAGAGGGCAAAGGACTTTTGTGTTCTTTGTATCCAAAATGGCTGCTCAAGTCAGTATCATTCAACTCTGTTAACATTGAATACCATTGAAGCAATACGATTAGTCAGAATGTTTGTTTGAATGTAGCTATTAAATGCGCTACGTTGACTTAATGCCTTTACTAAGCATAGAATTGATTTTCTCTGATATCGGACACATGTTTCAATAGAGTCAGCGTTGGAATTTTAATTTCCACCCAAGCAATGCACCTGTTCAATGCACATACCTCGGAAAAAATACTAGAGTGACAAGATGGGTTGATTTGAATCTACTTTAGTAGTAGTAAATAGTTACAACCAAAGTTTTAAATTCGGTCTTCGTCCCTGCTGATAGGGTGGCCAGATTAACTTCACATACACAGGATTTATTGGAGCAAAAGATAACGAATGGATGCATTTCCTGACGTCAATGTGCTCGATGGCCACCATTAGCTCTCTTCAGAGCGAACAACCTGTAGGTAATCTCTTTTTAGTTCTACCAGGATACCAGCTACCTTCCTAGTCGGATTTCCTTAGAAAACCCGATGAGGGTGACGGATTTATGGAAATATTATACTTTCCCAATATCATCAACAAGTACAGGGCAGAGAACTGTGGGTATTTTTATTTTTATGTAAAGGGACGTGGTCCGATCACTAATAGCCTGTCCTCAGAAAACCACAGATTTTCCGGAAGTGGTCACAATTTTCGTATCTGAAGAAAGCTAAGTTTTATAGTTTGAATGAAATCTAAACAGGATTTGCGGCTTGTAACAAGGTTTTGTTCGACTTGGAAAAACACAAACCGAACCAAACCTAACATAACTAACCCCAACCCTAACACAAACTCAAACCAAAACCTAACACAACTCAACCCAACCCTAAACAACAACCGAACCAAACCCTAACACAACTCGAACCCATACCCTAACACACAACTCCAACCAAACCCTAACACAACTCCAAACCATACCCTAACACACAACTCCAACCCAAACCCTAACCACAAACTCCACCCAAAACCCTTAAACACAACTCAAACCCAAACACCTAACACAACTCGAACCATACCCTAACACAACTGTAACCCAAAACACTAACACACAATTCACCCAACCTAGACACAAACTCCAAACCCCAAACCCTAACACAACTCCAAACCAAACCCTAACACAACTCGAACCCATACCCTAACACAACTCCAACCCAAACCCTAACCACAACTCACCCATACCATAACACACTCAAAACCCAAACCCTAACACATAACCAACCCAAACCCTAACACAACTCCAACCCAAACCCTAACACAACTCAAACCCAAACCCTAACCAAAACCCGAACCATAACCCTAACACAACTACAACCCAAACCCAAACACAACTCCAACCCAAACACTAACACAACCCAACCCAAACCTAACACAACGCCCAACCCAAACCCTAACCACAACTCGAACACCTAACCTAACACAACTCCAACCCATACCCTAACACAACTCCAACCCAAACCCAACACAGTAGACCAGACCGTAACACAACTCCAACCCAAACCCTACATCAACTCCACAACCCTAACAAATTCAAACCCAAACCCAATCCAAACCCAAACCACTTGAACCACACTCCAACCCAAACCCTAACACAACTCACCCAACCCTACACAATCCAACCCAAACCCGAACACAAACTACACACAAACTCCGCACACAAGTGTAACCCAAAACCAGAAACACAAAAGCGAAACCCAAACCCGAACACAACTCCAACCCAAAACCCTGAACACAACTCAAACCAACCCTGAACACACTCCAACCCAAAAACCTACACACACACTCCAACCCAAACCCTAACAACAAACTCCAAACCCCAAACCCTGATCACAACTCGAACCCATACCCGAAACAACTCCAAACCAAACCAAACACAACTCCAACCCAACCCTAACACAAGCGTCCAACCAAACCCTAACACAACTCCAACCCAAACCCAATTCGAACCCCAAACCCAATTCGAAACCCTAACCCAATTCGAACCCCAAACCAACCCTATTCGAACCCAACCCTAACCAATTCGAACCCCTACCCTAACCCAATTCAAACCCCAACTCTAACCCAATTCAAACCCAAACCCGAACCCAATCAAACCGATCAAAACCTAACCAATTTGAACCCTAAACCCAATTTGACCCTACCCAGTTGAACCAACTAAGTGAACCCAAAACTTAACACAACTCAACCCCAAACCTCAACCAACCAAACCCTGGGTGAATTTAGTATCTGAAACATTAGAATCGGCACCTTTAAATGCTTATTCCGTTAAGTTGCCGAATTCGTAGCCCGTGGCCAGAATACTAAATTCTTTCCCAAAACACTCAACCCTCAAAGGAGTCGGCAATATGTCCTGTTAGAGTAATCATCAGTCTTTTTCCTCCCAGTCACCTCACTGAAAAGTATCATACTTCCTGCTCACTCGAAACCTAACTCCACTCAAATCCAAACCCTAACCCACCTGGGGAACCAAACCCTTAATCCACCTTGACCCAAACCCTATATCACCTTGAACCCAAACCCTAATCCCCTTGAACCCAACCCTAACTCAACTCAAACCCTAACCCACTCAACCCTCTAAGCAACTCAACCCTAACCCCTCACATGGTCATCAATTTATTCCAGGACTAGCTCGCAAGCTTGCTTTCAATAATTAGCCCCTGGATGACAGAAACTGTATAGCAAGCAACATACAGAGGCTACTTCAATTCCATGACAGCAACGGCCCCAAGTCAGTGTTTTATTTTAACTCTGTTTACAACATCACACACGCTTGTGAGAGGCACACACTATGAGTTGACAATGACTCTCACTTCCACTAAGGACACAGTTCAGTGAGTTGTATTTGTACATACATTGACATGAACTGACCTTCCGTGTCTGGGTATCATACCCCCACAACCAGGGGGTGTATTTCCTAAAGACATTGGTGAATGAAGGCGACTGAACTGTGCCAATGGAATTGAGATTTTAACTAGCTCATAGTGAAAAGATCAGGAAGACCAGAGAAGATATCAGGTAGCTTCCCATACTGTCCTTGCTTTCAATGGAGGTTTTTGTACAGGAAGTCTTTGTAAATCGTTTACACCAGATGAAACATTCTAAAATGTAAGTTTTGATCATACTGTTACTTAGCCATGTTTTAATCTCGAACGATTCACATAATTAGCTGTATAAAACCTCCCCTGGAAGCATCGCATTGTGGGAAGCTACTGAATATCATCTCTTTCCATATTGGAAAAAGGATCAAAACTAAATGAAATGAGAGACAAAAAAAAATTGCTACAGATGTGGCATTTGCAGGCATACATTGACTAATTTTCCCTAATGTCAAACTGGATTCGCTCTCCGCCATTTTCTGATTTTGGAAGAGGGGTTAAAGTGCAACGAGAGATTTTGGGACATCATATATTGTGTCATATGTAGTGATTTCACATAGATAAGACCCCCAATAGATTTTTTACCTTGAAGTTGGCTACAGAAATGTCTTGAAAGTGAAAACTAAGTCAATTTTCATTTGCCTAATTTTCAATATACACATAGGCTGAATTTAGTATATAAGAAATTTTTGCAATATTTTTAATTTTTTAAAGTTGTTTCTTTTTCATTTTAATCTTTTCACATGGGGATATGTTTAATAGAAAGTTTTACATTAGTGCAAAATCAGAATTTTCACATTTTAGGGACATACCTGACTATCAAATTTGAAATCTCTCCATTGCACCTTTAAGGGAAGCTGGGTTCAGGAGGTATTTTGAGAACAAGTAAACAATTGCTGTGCTGTGTGACTTATTAAAAAATACTGATGCAAATAACCTTGCGCCATCCCCCCTGGCAAGATTGCAGTCTGGACCTACCTCATATGAAACCTTTGACCTTGGTCACATGACCTTTGACATCCACATCTTCAGGAAACCCCTATTGCACCTTAAACCCCAAGTCTGGTGTAAATCGACTTAAGCTTTTCGAGGAGACGCGAAAAAACGAAAACCCTAACCAAACTGGAACACACCTACATACGGACATGCCCGGTATCGCAAAATCCCCATACTGCTTTTCAAGCCAGGGGATAAAAAGTATTATATCCCTCATGACATATCACTGTTCATATGATTGGTTTAAAAGTGCGTCACATGACCACAAATAGTTTAACTATTTGTCGAGAAAGAGAGTGAAAGAGAGATCAGAGGGAAATAGACGGCCTATTTTCCTAGGAAATATGCGCTATTTCCCTCTAGCCTCGATAAATACCCGTGTTATCAGTTCCTTTATTGGTTTTCTTTCGCTGCACCGGTCAATACGACTAGCTACGACTGTTGCCGTTATGCATGATAGTGCCACAGACAATCTTACTTGTATTCTCAACGTATGTGTTACGTTCGTATTCGTTATTGCTCTAAAAGGAACTTT
The DNA here is from genome assembly GCA_023653785.1 of Ophioderma brevispina. NCBI lineage: Eukaryota > Metazoa > Echinodermata > Ophiuroidea > Amphilepidida > Ophiodermatidae > Ophioderma > Ophioderma brevispina. The sequence goes on along the minus strand of JAMKCH010028044.1, from coordinate 34,155 downwards.
GACGCAATGTGTGGAGGCATTTCGTAGACAACCCGGGCACAACATGATTCGCCCAGTTGCAAAACAACCGATGGGAAACCTTCTGCACGGATGGTGAAATAATTACGTTATGTTCTGTCAGTGTCGAGGAGTTTTTGTGTAAATAACACCGGTGATTCCCGCGGTGATTTTTAATTGAATGCCATGGAACATGGACAACGTGATAGATTTCAACGCTTCAATCACTGCATGACTGTGCACGGATACCGAAGAAAGGTGAGCTATACATGTGTTCGCTATCTGCATAAATTTCCAGCGTAAATTCGGTAACAGTACTTCAACTTCAGTCAGCGTCATTATTTACCGAAAAAGGTGTGGATATCGTAGACGGTGGGGGCGGACTTCCTCTGCCTAAAAGGGCAGTCAGTGTTCACTTCAAGCTCTTGCCTAGCCTACCCTATGCCCGGCTAGGCTAGCCAGCCTAACAGAGTACAGTACCAGCACGGCCTATTTTTTGTTAAGTTTTTTATTTTTTTTATTTGTGTCACTTTTAACCAATCACTGAACAAAAAATATTCATGACGGATATAAACAAATATTGTATGATCTATCGGGATCTTTTGGTGGAATCTGTTGTTACCCCTCGGTGAACTGGAGGGCGTTGGGTAACTATTTTCCCTCGACCTTGGTCTCGGGAAATAGTACCTCCACGCCCTCCGGTTCACCTCGGGGGCCAAATGATTCCACAGATTCCTCTCATGATCATTAAATTATTTGTAACTAATATTTCTTATCACTGTAGTTATAAACAAGTATTGGAATACAAAAATATCATATTTAGAGATTTTAAGATGGGCTTCCCGAATGACTGCAGTCATCTGGGAAGCCATCTCAAAACCCAGAGACTTTGTGTGTTATCATCCGTATAGAATCCACCAAATTGGTTAAAAGATTAAAATGTATTAAAATATTTGGCTGAATTCTGAAAGGGAGGTGCCTAACTTTAGGTCCTGGGCTTAAACATGGTTAGTCCTACAGGATGGAACCTTTTTCCTTTCAAATAACTGTGAAAGTTGGATGCAACAGTTGAGTAAATTCCTAATGGATGGCCTTGCCAAGCCTATCCATGATGAATTTTCCTCACCTTTTACAAAGGCCCCTTTTTAGAGTAGGTTAGAAACACAAAGGGCCACGCATGTAGGGACTAACCCTGGTTTAAACCCAGGGACTAACGTGAGACCAGCTTGGAGTTCAACGAAAAAGACCACACTATTTTTAGAGGATAGGATACCCAATGAAAAGCAGACTCTGTTTATAGAGCACACCCACTAAAGGTCCCCCCCCGATTCTTTCATACTGAAGGTTGGTTACTGTACTACTCTTACTAGATGAAGTTATAAGTGCTCTGGCAGCCAAGACAACAGCGGTTGGTGACTGACCAAGTTAGCAGGCATCACATACTTACCAACAGAGGGCAGCATTCTTATCAAACCATAGGGTTTTGAGTCTCCAGAATCCCATGAACTAGCAGACCTTCCTGTTGGAAGCTTGCCAGCAACAAGACGTGACTGTGGGACAATAGAGGGCTCCATCCCTCTTCGTTCCCTGTTCACCCAAGGTGGCTTGGGATTTGAACATTTCCAATGGTTTAAAATTAATTCTTAAAGGAGTCTCTATACTTGTCAGGATGCTTGTTCCGATCGCCTTGGGTCCCCCCTGATTTACCTACCCGGAAGTAGTATAAATTTTGATATCAGATGGAAAGGCCGTATTTTTTCTCATTATCGTCCTGAAATTTTTAGCTTCCAATCCACTTCTTTGCAAAGATATAACAAAAACAGCCGTTTAAATGGTTAACCATCTATATTGGCACAGTAGTAGAACAGGGCCCTTGCAATTGCATTAAATCTCTTCTATTATCAAAAAGCCGCAAGTTCGTTCCCCCACGATACTTGATGGTAAGTATATCAGGTGTCCAGCTCTCATATCAAGTGGAGAACAACATACACATAAATCGAACAACCACCTTTAATAAGCAAAGAATATTCATCTTTTTGGTTTTTTCCGTACTGAAATAATTCTGTTTTACTGCGTGCCTATGCCCCATGATCATGCTCCTGCACTGTTTCTGCTGTGTTGACTTGCTTTCCACTTATGTCCACACTTGTCTTTATCGTTTTGGTGTTAAGAGCCTATTTGGTGTTGAACAAAGTATATAGTCATGAATTAAAAATAAGTTGAGCAAATGGTGAATACCATGTCCAGTGGTTTGAAATAACGTTAAATACAGTGTTCAACTGAACCAGGGCTCGCCTCGCTATAAGGATTTTTATTTGTGGTAGGCAATTTTTTTGCAACAGCTCTTGCTTTGATCATTTTGATAGAGCAAACGTAATTGGGGAAAATTGCTACCAATCTTAAAATTGCATCGCAAATGGCAGAAAATGTGTAGCAAACTGCTATGCTATACAAGCTAATCTCAATCGTGAGCCCTGCCCGAACCATGTGTTTGTCGCCTGCCGCCGCGGTTTGTGAATGGTCCCAAAGGGTCACATGGGTCACCGAGGTCCACCAAGGTCATAAACACCAAGTGCCAACACCAGTTGCAAACTGCAAAGCTACAAAGTTGCCAAACTTCGCTTAGCTTTAGATTTTGGCTATATATTTTACGAGGATAGATTTCTGTATAACTGGAAACCTTTTATAGTTATATGAGAATAATTCTGTTTCCTCTATACATGATATTAAGAGTTTTCATATGGACTTTCATTGCTTTTGAAACAGGGATTTAACATGTTAGAGTGTTTCACCTCACATCAACAACTCTGTATCCTATGCAGCCGCATATTTTAGCACGCCCTCTGCAGGATAAAATATGCAAACAGCCTGATGCATTCGTTGTGGTTGTGATGAACCACTCTGGAACATGTTTGATCCCTATTAGTATCACTGTTTTGAAATAGACCGCAAAATATTTCTCTTTTAACAGCTGATAACACTTTATTCTTTTTCTTTTCAAATTGGAGGTATTGGGAAAATCAGAAATGGGAACAATTAATCATATTGGTAGCAAGTATGTACAAGCTAGCTAGAAACAATAGCCGCAGAGCAATTTCTGGCAGAATGTTGTCTTACTCTTCGTCAGTAATTCAACCAAAATTCTGGCTACGCGCGCGTAACCCCGGAGTGTGTGAACACCGCTTGACAAACGGAAATCAATACTCAATTCTTAAACAGCTGTGGAAAATGTAATCAATTTCATTGGCTGATGTCCGGTTTCAATTCGTTTAATTGAACCCAGGTAGTAGCGCTGCTATGAAGTTATTTTTTAGGTTGAAGAGCTCGCGTCATACCACGTTTTGTTACGTTCGCACGCGCCTGCCAACGTTGCCTCTTGTTGCGTCATCGGGATGTTCGATTGTTTTCACTGGTGATGGCAGTCCTTTCTTGTTGTATTTAAGCCATAAAGTATCGAAAAATTGGAATCCGGCATCGTGTCTTCAATAAAATAATGTTATCACCTTGGGTTCAATTCTAGTGTAATATATGAGAGTACCGGTTCCCAAAAAAAATCATACCTTTATTATATAATGTAAAAGAAAGCGAGCGTTGAAATTTGGTTTAAGAAAATTTATGGGAAGGCGATTTTATACTACTGTTACATGAACCAAGGAGTACATAGGGACTGGATAACCAGTCCTTCATGTGCAGTGTGAACACGTAGGGACCCGATGATTTTATGCTGGCCTTTTGTGCGCATTTTTTCACCTGTGGACAAGAATATTGCCTAGGACCCAAAAAACTTTCAGCCCCACAAACACCCCATTCTGGTTTTGTGATTTATACCAATGCACTGGCATTGTGATTGTAAGTTCTATTGATTTAGCATTAACGAGTCGAAATAAATCTGGTGACCACTTTAGTTTAAAATTTAAAGGACCCGAAAACAGACAATAGGGTGTCGGGCATTTCAATTGAAAAATCGCTCCCCACAAAAGAGATTGCTGTAATCGTTGATTCCCCATTGGCATAACCTTGAAGGACTCATCATCATTTCTGATGGCACATGGCAGGTTTAGGAGTCATTATTTTTTTAAATGCAGCTTAGTAATAACCAAAAAGCCACGGATTTTCATATCACATACCTATTGTTATTACCAAATTATTCCCTATTACAACCATTAAATGGTTATGAACTGGTGAGCATCTCCCACCTGGAAGCTGACTTTCCTATGGGATGAATGGCCGATGCCTCACAAAGAGGGAGGAAAAGAAGAAGGGAAAGAGAGAAGCGTGTGCGACAGGGAAGAAGGCCGGGGCAGAACAGATGGGGAGACAGAGAAAGGGGAAACACAGGGGGGGGGGGAACAAGAGAAAAAGAAAAGGGAAAAAAGGATCGGGGATGAAACAGTTTTGGGGGGAGACAATCAAAATGAAACAAACAAGGAACTTGAATGAATGTCAGTGAAGAAGCCAGATGTTTGTACTCAATTGGCTGGATTGTCATATTTGAGAACCCACAGTGTTTGGACACGATTTAAGAAGAAATGTACCCCATCCCTTGCTTATCTCAGGATGGTTGGGGGTAGGGGATGGGGCAAGGGGTGTATTGGAGTGTCAATCCCACCAATGCCCCAGTTTTGGGAAATTTCACCCTCAATTGGGTCTGTGATCCCACAAAAATCTATTTTTCTATAACACATAAAAAAACCCAAGAATTTTTACCAACTTCATTTTAGGGACCAACCAGGTGCGAGTTACTTTTCCCAGTAATTTTTTTGCATGATTATGAAATTGTACTGGTTTCTTGATGACCTCTTGAAAACACTTTGTATCCCTGAAGTACGGACCATGTTTTGCTTTACAGTACCAGTAGTATAGAGCACATTACAGTGCCTTGTTGGATTGTTCAAAAAATACCCTCTGGAGATAAGCTTCTTTACATGGGGCCTATCTGTTTTTCGCCTTTGGCCACCTGTTGCTCTTGAGCTTGTTTAAATTTATTCCTCTGTTCGTGGAAATTCGTCTAAAGCGCTGGTTGTTTTTTGGTTTCCACAATTTGCACTGGGTGATTTATGCACTCATCTGGAAGCTGTGGGGAGGATAGAAAGAAGTATTCACCAAGAAAGCGGGTTATTAGCCAGGGCCAAAATTGAGTTTTACCACCGAAGAAAAGAGGGGGGATCGTGCCAGGGGCAAGGCGTGGAGGACGGGGGGGAATCTACGCTTTAAAAAAAATGGTAGGATGAAGAGAATGTTTTAAGAATGGATTTTGCAGTTTGAGGGGGGTTCTTGGTTTCACGCTGTTATGCTGACAAGGGGGCGGAGAAAAAAAGAAAGAATGGCGCAAAGAACGAAACAGGGGGAGCGGAGTGAGACTGAAGGAAGGGGGGGGTGGACAGAGAAGGGGACGGAGCGATTGAAGGCCGACGGCACAAACTGTGGAAGGATGGGTAAGGGACAGGGGGATGATGTGAATCACGGGTGAGGTCATACGGCCATACCAAATTTCATGAACAGAAAAAACAGATTAAAAAACATAGAAAAATCAAAAAACTAAAAAATTAAATCAAAAATTTTAAAGCTTTACTGCCAGTCAAATTTGGTCTTGGCCGGGGATAATTTCCCCGACTGGCGGAGCTATAACACTGCAAGAAAGCCAAGGCTGTTGAACCTTCCACAGTTGTTTGTGAAAAAATTTATATGGATTATGAATAAAACAGAAACAAACTAAATAGTGGAAAAAGTTTTGTAACTAATTTGGAATAATTTAGTCACTACTAAATCCTAGGGCAAAGTTTAAAAAAAAATTTTGCATGGTGGGCATATGATTTTTTCTTAAAAATCTAGTGTCTAAAAATGATTAGCAAGAAAGGAAGGGGCGAAAGGGGAGGGAAAGGATCAAACAAATAATCGGAGCGTAAAAATGGTAAAAAAGAGGGAAAAGGTAACACACATAGGCTCAAATAAAAGCTCCAAACAAAACATAGGTCAAAACCTCACACACATAGGTCAAAGCAAACACACAGGGGAAATGTGCATTAGTAAACATAGGAATTCAGGACCTTTGTAGGCATATATGGCAAGATTCGCGAACAGATTTCTGATGTTTTTACAGGGGAAATTAGCGCGTGCACGCCCTACTTATACAGTTGTCAAATTTTATCACCCCCACTAATTAAAAAAATTGTTTTAACGTAACAAAAAATTTTTAAAAAGGAACTTAAGAGGTTATGCTTTATTATTTTTAGTTTATTTATTTATTTTTGGGGGGGTTCTTTTTTTTTTTTTGTTGGATGGACAGGTTTTAATTAAGGGCATGGTAAAGCACTATTGCCTGGCTCAAAAATTATTACATTGTGTTCAACCCTATGGGTATGGGAGGCAGCCGATAGACTCTTCAAGGATTCCATAATCTTTCAAACAATTTCAAAATATTCAATTTTCTTGACCATAATCAGAAATAGCATGAAAAATTGAATTCAAATGAGGTCCAAACAGCACTACAACTCTTTGGGGAAAAAAAAGTGTCAAATTTGTCGATATCTAGAGATGGGTTTCCAGGAGAAACATGGGACAATACTTTGTCGTATTTTGGGAAAGAATTGATCCCTCCTCCCTAAGGCAGTGTTGATCTGAGTCATGTTATCAGTGGGGAAAAAGTGGAGATATTGGAATGACATTTTCTGGGAAATTTTGATATTATGAGGGTGTATGTTTGTCCTTTAATTAAAGAACTCATAAGACTTGAAGGGAAATTTTGCAATCTTGGAGGGAAATTTGAATTGGCATTTCTTCTATAAGCCCTGGCTGTGTTCGGGTTGTCTAGAAGGTAAACATGGATACCTATTATACGGTACCACCAAGGCAGAATTTGACGGTGTATCTAGGTAGTTAAAATATCTACTATTTATCAAAATACCTTTTTACAAGACGTACCCGGGCTACATCAAGAAGGCAGGTCTAAGCAAAGGATCACACGATCACATTTACGTGCATCCCTTGAAGTACGCTCCTCTTAGAAAAAGGTATTTTGACAAAGATTTAGAGTGCAATGCGGAATACCCACTACATTTTGTGTATGGTGGCTATATGCGATTAGATATGTCATTCTATTACACCAATTACCTTCTTTGTCATTGATTACTACGCCATCCTCCTCCATCTTCCTCTTTCTTCCCGTTTCCTGCGAGTTTCCTGCAGTTCCCGATTCAAACTTCTCCAGCTCACGCCGGATCTGTTCCCTGCAATCACAAAAATAGCACTGATGTTATACCTGTTTCAGTATGAAGATCAAATATGACCTTTGACATGATGCCATTACTGAAAGTAAAACATGGACACCTTATCAAAGATACCTGTTAACCCATGGCAACAATCACAGCTGTTTTACCCCATGCAAATATGTCTCTTATTTTTTAGCGCAACTTTAAGCAATGGCGCCACAAATTGTTTACAACTAATTTAAGTAGGGACATCTTGCTCATTAGACTCTCTAGCGTCTTGGTTAGTCAAGGAAACCTCCCCAACCTGTTTTTGCTGCCGATATTACTAGAATTGTGAACTCATCACTTGCAACTGGCCTCATTTTTCCATCAAGGACTTGGCACAATCGAAAACCGCTGAGATACTTTTTGTGACAACTGTATTTTAACAGCGATAAGAACAACAATAGAAATGTCAAATAAAATACTGTAAGTGAACATAAACATGGAATGAACATAAATAGGAATTCACTTCAAGAATATTGGAGCTGAAAAAGCTAGCAAAGAACCACCCAATGCTCCCACTACATATGGGGAATGCACCTGAATCACCATCTTGCCCCCTATAGCAATTTTCCATACTTAGGAATATGGCAAAGGAGGTCATTTGAAGTACCTATACACAATCTGACCAGCTAGTGATGGTCAGAATTGATCTGCCATTAGGCATAAAAAATTGTTTGTTGGCGTATCCGAACCGACCCTACAAAAACCTGCCGACTCTCAAGCTTTTTATGGCAAATCGTCACAAAATAAAAAATATTCTGCCGACCGACCCATTATTTCACCACAATTAAAAAAACTTTTTTTTTTTACCAACACAAGACAAAACATAACAAAGGCAACAACACAGCAACTACAACACGTAATAACAGATCTTTGCTCCGTCTTTGAAAAGAAGCTTAAAGTAGTAGCATATTGTTATTCATTTTAGAGTAAAACCATTGAGAAGATCTAAAAAAAATAAAAATCTAAATCTAAAAAAAATCCGACGACCGAAAAAAAAACACCCAAAAACCGACCCTGAATATTTTTTAACTTCCCCCCCCCCCGTTACGCAAACAAACATATTTTTTATGCCTTACTGGGCAGCTGATGTACAGTATTCTTCCACCACAGCATTTCTTCCATACATCACTTTTTGCAGCTGGTTGTCACATGAATTTATTTGACAAAAAATACTTAAATTGCAAGAATTGGGATGGTTTCTGTTCATTTAGTACATTTTTATTCACTATAAATTCAATGTGAGCAACCAGTGCAAAATTGTATTTGAAGAATTTGCATTATGGGAAGGCCTGTACCTCCTCTTACTGGGGGCTTCCAATCCCCAAACTTCCCAATTCTTTTATCCCTTTGTACCATTCTTGAACAGGTCAATTCAAATCTTTGGTCATGCAGCACTGGATGAATTCAGCAGAAGCTACGGCTGCCACAGAGGGTGTTTGGGAATCAATCCCATAATGCATTGCATGTGCAATCCGCTACTGTACTAAACACATGTCAGTACTTGGCGATACAAAGTTGTCATGATTGTCAAGAACCCAAAACTTTCATGATCACGCTAAAAATTGCCTAGTACTGACGCTTTGTTGGCTAACACGAGTGTTAAAGTCCGGGTTTTTATGTGTTAAATAATAGGATTTATGTGGGATCACATCACCACAAAGAATACGTACTTCTGCTTAGTTTCTGTTCCTTCTCCCCTGTTAGAGTTCCTTTCTTTCTTCTTATAGCGCCAATTCTCAACGCTCTCTCCCTTCCCCCAATTTCCTCTTGGCGATCTTATGCCGAGAGTTTATCATAATCTGCGAGTCCTTTTTGCCACTTGTATCAGAAGAGGATCTGATTAATATTCCCTCTCTCTCCTCCTCTTTTCTGTCCTGGTCAGGCTCCCTGACTCCCGAGAATTCCTTTCTTCTCGAGATTGCCGCATCTGGCTTGCTGCCTCTCTCAGACTTCACAGCTTCCGCTTCTGTTGTCTCCTCCTATCTCCTCTCTCTGGTCTCTCCAAGTCCCTATTCTCCCTCATTCCACTCCTATCAGAGCGTCCCATTTCTTGACTGTTCTTTTTTGTACCTTTTCATTGCATCACGACTATCCCGCTTGTTAACGTCCTTTCTGCTCCTCCACCTCGAACGTCCGCTCTTGCATTTCGCTCAGAGGACCTCATCCCTCGGTCTCTCAGAAGTTCTCCTTTCATTGGATCGCTCGAAGTTCTCTCTGAAGTTCTCTCATGAGTTCTGTCGACATCCCTGTTTTCCTTCTTTGCAATTTTGTCCAACGTTCTATCTCGATTTGGAACTGGATTTCTTTGCAGCTACTGCACTGACTTGATCTCTACTTGCCACTTTCACAACAGGTTCTGGAACTTTCTCTGGTATTTTATCACATCGAGATCTTCTTTCAATGCTGTCCTTTTAAAATCATCAACCTTATTAACTTTTCCCCTCTCTCCCTTTCTTTTCATCTTTCTGTCTGTCGTAGCGTCCTTTCATCGATTCAATTTTCCCTTGCCGTCCTCTAGGCTATTTTTATCAGATTTCGCTGGTGGTTCTCTTCAGTTCTTAAAGCTCCTTTTTCATGGTCTCACCTAACATCTTCACCATCACCTTCTTGCATTGGTCGATCATCTTCTCCTTTGAATTCTTTAGTTTTCTGCCGTAACCTCACCAGATTTTGATTCGGGACTGCTCAATACACTCTCCTCCCCGGAGCCAGATCTATTCCGTTTGAATCCTTGTGATGGGGATCTATATTACAATAGAAAATCTAAGGTAAATTAAATGAACTTATCTTAATTCCATTATCTAGTCTGATCATGGATAGTGGGAGCGATGGCCTAGGCATTGGGTGATTGCCCTGTGGCTTGCAATTTACCAAAAAATTCCGGGTGGGGTCCACTTGCTCGGATTTACTTGTGCTCATTCTGTGATTTATCTGGTATACGAGCTATTGATTAAATCAGAATACCGCTCCTCCTCCATGGTTCACTTGGAATTTGGGCAAATGAATCATGAAAAAGCATCCCGTCCTTCGGAGGGGACGTTAAGCCGTCAGTCCCGTATACAGAGAGTCACAACTGTACATGTGCATCGCATTCAGTGTCGAATAAGAGTAGGGTGTAAACCCTTGATTGTTCCCAATCCGGCCCCAGTCACAATAGTGGGCCATGTTAGGAGCGTCCGTATCATGGACAAACGCGGCCCCGGATCAGCTTACTAAGTTGAATAAATCCTGACACCACCACAAGCCATATACCAATAACTTGTGGATACGCTGAGAAGAAGAAGATGGATAGTGTACACACAGGGGCTGTCTGCACAGTCGTGGAACAGCTACATAGTTACACCCACTCTCACTCTCAGTGCACATGATATTTCTCATGGTCATTTAAACAAAATATTTGTGTATATATTTGCATTTGACACAATGCACATGATTATGGTGGGTTTTTTATGATGCCCATTCAAATTTCATAATGGTTTTCAGGGGGCGGATCCAGGATTTGAAAAACGTCAAAATTACCGGGGGGCTGAAGGCTGAAATTTTTCAAAAATGGGCGTTGATCTGCATTTGAAAGATTTGTTAGAAGTAGGGGGAGGCGCGCGCCCCCTCCGCCCATCCCTAGATCCGCGCCTGGTTTTCCTAAAAAATATTCAAAAGTAGAATTTTGCAGTTCTCAGCTTTCAGCCTCACTAAATTAAAAGAATATAAGCTGTGGGCCGTTGCATTAACATTTTAGTGACACACGTACGCACACACACACACACACACACACACAAACAGACACGCACTCACAACAAATTCCAAAGTTGTCCTCCATCTATGCTGGCAGCCCACAAAAATGCTAAATGGAGAATGAGTGTGCAACACCTTGATTTTGTTTAAAATCTTAACAGTGGTGCAGTAATTTAGTAGAAACAAAGTAACTGTGTATCTACTCCGGTAATGTCCACATGCTTACTTTCTCTCCACCTACTGATCAACTACAGGGTGGGTATTGTAGAGTAGACACAACACTCTGCACCTTATAACTGGTGTGTGTTAGGAAGCCCTTGTGGTCCAGTGGGATATAACTGCCGACTCATTATCCAAAGGTTTTTGGGTTCGGCCGCCGCTGCGGCCAACGTGTTGTTCACTTGGGCAAGGCACTTTAACTCACTTGCCTCGTCGACCCAATCGATTTCGTGTAGCTGTTATGGGGAATATTACAATCTAAGTGCTGATAGGATTGTGCGCTTGGCCAGCTGCCGGCCTAGATGAAGCGAAATGATTGTGACGATTTCATGAAGGCAGCGTAATAATAATAGGCAACAGCGCTTTGAATCCTTGGGAAAAGGCGCTTTACAAAGTCGGGTATTATTATTATTATTATATACATATTGCAACACTCAGGTGGTATAGGCATGGAGCAGCTACAGTATACTGCTCCCCTCTAATAATTAAAGGTGCATTTCCTGATTTCAGCACCTACTGTTTTATTCTTGATCACTAGATATCAGTAAGAAAAGCTTATTCTCAAAATTTGAGCTGACCCCAATCTTGCGGTTTTGCGTTATGAGCAATGCTCGTTTCCCACAGTCCCATAGGCTACTGTGCTGTAATTTCTGTCCGTTTACGGACAGAAAATACAAAATTGTGAATTTCTTACAGATGAGACCGAATTTGCATGTAAGATTGGGCACACATGGATTACTAAGGCTAACGGTCAACTTGATATAAAAATCTCAAAATGTTTTAAGTAAGTCGGGGGGACGAGGCTGCGGATCACGAAATGCCCCTTTAACAATCATGATTTGCAAAATTGGTTTGCAGGCTTGACAGCCTGAACACTTACTAAAATGTGCACACCTCCCCAGTATGTAATCAAATTCAAGTGTAAATACTTTTGGCAAGTGTGATTTCTTAGAAAATTACACCTCTCCATGTAAAAAGTGTATAGAATAGACCATTTTAGCGGGCATGTACTGTATAAGTGGAAATTTCGCGTACAGATATTTTCACGATTTTAACAGTTTTGCCAAATGCGCGAGAATTTAATTTCACGGTATTGACATCATGCAATACAAATTTATTGGAAAAAGTTATTTTTGCGAGTTTTTATTTTCACGATTTTATGTTCACTCGCGAAATTCGCGAAAATAAAAACCTCGCGAAAATTTCCACTTATACAGTATAACTATCTTTTGTACAGCTGTGGACGCAGCCCTTGCTGATGTTGATGAGCTTGTTCAAATATGGATCCTTTTGTGTGGGAGCACCGGGGTATTTCAGATAGTGCTGGCCATGATTTACAATGGAAATATAATTGAAATGACCTATAAAATAATAAATGCCCCTAGGGTTTCAGAGGGACCCAAAAGGTCAAAGGTCATCTAGAGGTCTAATGCCCACAAGCACCAAATTGGTCAAAAAGGACCACTGACCTGAGCACAGAAGAAATCTGAAGCACAGGTCACACAGGTCAAAGGTCACACAGGTCAAAGGTCACACAGTCAGTGACCTATAAGAAACGCCCCCTTTTTGAAAAACTTCACACACCCCCGGGGCCATTATTACAGACAATACTGTAAGTTATCATGTGAGTGAGAATCTGGCCCCGTGTGATTACTAAGGTGCAACGAGAGATTAACATTATTAGGTTCCCTAAAAAAATCGAAGTTCTGATTTGCCTCCGCCCCCGCGTAAAGCTTTCATAAAAAATGTACCCATCTCAAAGGATTAAGCTGAAAAATTTTTATTTGGTACAAAAAATTGTAAAATTCTAATTTTGTATAGGAGCAAATACAAATTCAGAATGTTTTTACATTGAAAATAAACAAATCAAAATCACCTTTTTTCTCTCTTTTATACGATTTCTGTAGCAGCACATACAAGGTAAGAATCTATTAAGTGTCTGATCTACTTTGAAATTACTATTATTACACATATTTTTGTGTGCCTCTCAAAATCTCTCATTGCACTTTAATCCCAACAATGACTGCTTCAAATTAGTTAGGAGCATCTGTATCATGGATACACATGTCCCCGATCAGCTTACTCACTGAATAACCCCGGCACCACCCAAGCCATTATCAATTGACATTGGGATAATCAAATACGAATTTTGAGGCAAAGATACTCTTGCAATCACTTACTTTTTCTCACTGGCTGGTGCTGAACTTGAGAGTGCGATCTGTGCAAGATCATGAGCACTCTTGCTCTTGTATCTCATCTTCTCGCTAGCTTGTAAGTCTCCTCCTCATCTTCTTCTTCCATCCCTCACCAAAAGACAGCAGGCTGAAATCCTACAATGATTAAGACAAAAGACAGCAGGCTGAAATTCCTACATGATTAAGACAAAAGACAGCAGGCTGAAATTCCTACATGATTAAGACAAAAGACAGCAGTCTGAAATTCCTACATGATTAAGACAGACGATAGAAACAATTTGGACCACCAAGTGTCTGCTAATTCAAAAGAAATACTGTAAAACATGTTAATTTCGCGAGGTACTTAATTTCGCGAGTAACAATAATTCACGAAATTAAATCCTCGCAAAAATATTGCCCAAGTACATCAGCATCATCACAAAATTTCAAATTCGCAAAATTTAATACTCACAAAAAAATGTCACCAATTGCAAATTCACAAAAAAAGTACCCACGAAATTAAAATGTTTTACAGTATCAGACTAAAAAAAAAAAAAAAAAAAAAAACTTATTATAAAATTGACTCTAAAAATTGAAATTCCGACACCATTTACTCATTTTTTTGTTTTACTTGGCATTTTTATTCAAATACAAATTTGTCATTAGTGATAATATCATATATTTGAGCAAAATTATTCACTCAACAAAAACATCAACCATTTGGAGAAATTATTTTCCCTAGACAACATGCAGCAGCTATTATAAAATCACCCAAAAATCACCCAATTTTTTAAAGTGGCTGCCCTTCGGCCCAGGAAGGGTTAAGACAAAAGAGAGCAGTCTGAAATTCCTACATGATTAAGACAGACGATAGAAACAATTTGGACCACCAAGTGTCTGCTAATTCAAAAGAAATACTGTAAAACAAGTTAATTTCGCGAGGTACTTAATTTCGCGAGTAACAATAATTCACGAAATTAAATCCTCGCAAAAATATTGCCCAAGTACATCAGCATCATCACAAAATTTCAAATTCGCAAAATTTAATACTCACAAAAAAATGTCACCAATTGCAAATTCACAAAAAAAGTACCCACGAAATTAAAATGTTTTACAGTATCAGACTAACCCAGTGGTAGACCATAGGCTGGTATTCTGAAAGGGAGTCTATCTTTAGACCTGGGTTTAAACCAGGGTTAGTCCTACATGAGTGAACATTTTTCCTTTCAAAATACTGTGAAAGTTAAATGTAACGGGTGAGAAAATTCCTCATGGATGGGCCTTTTTTTTCTCACGCGTTACAGTACATTTTTAGAGTATGTTGGAAGGAAAAAAGTCTACTCATGTAGGACTAACCCTGGTTTAAATCCACGTCTAAAAGTTAGACTCCCTTTCAGAATACCAGCCATAGACCCTTGCATATAACCTTGAACAAAAGTGCACAAAATATTTTGCTGGTTTCAAGGCAAACATTGACCGTCTGATTCCAATCTCCATGATGCACCTTTGTCAACCTTGAGCATTGCTTAATCTAGGACTACCTTTAACAAACTTATGCTCAACATCATACTCCATACAAAGTATAAAGCTCATCTGTTAATGCACTAAAAAGCTAGACAAAGTTGTAGACGAATGTTTGACAGTTAGACAGGCACATACACAGACTGACTGACTGACTGACTGACACACAAATCTTGCCGCTGTAAGGTCTTTCTGAGTCAAAACAGGATGACCTAAACATTGGAAAATTAGTATTTTTACCTCATTTTTGGAACCCCTACTGAGTTTCGGTAGTTTTTATTTACCCTGGTTTCTGCTCAATGCTATGACAGCACAAGTGCAAGCTTTGGACTGTTCTGATTTGAAGAAATACTTTCTACTTTATTTTGGAAATGGGAGAGGTTTGGTACTGGGTCAAGGTGGTCTTGACTTACTTTGTGGCTTTGGACTTGCTTTTCTTTTCTTCTCTTTCTTTTTGTGTTTCTTCGTTTCCCTCGGCACTATTCATCAAATGGATTGGCCAAGACTGAAACACAAAAAAAGCATGTGTTAACACCAACTGAACAGGGCCGTGGATTATCGGACTTAGAACAAAGAGTACACATAGTTAGCACAATGATGACTGTGATGGTATCTTGGTCGATGCAGCCTTCTACAAAGTCCCAGCTACTAAGGGTTGAGTGATTGATTGATTGATTGTATTTGGCATTCATGCAACATCAGAAATATAAAATAATATACATAAAATGCACATTATCAATTACAAAAATATAAACATTAAAAATACAAAGAAGAACAGAATTATTGAACGCCAGGAAAACCCATAAAGCCGGCTACTAACCAGCCTATTTTCCATGGGGTCCTAAGTGAAACAATGGACGGAGGAACAAAATAACAATATGGACTTACTTAATACATTTAGGGATAAAAAACATCAAATAATTTATAGTTAAAAAGTACATGGGACACTGGCAGAAGGAGTACTGATACAAAGGAATAAATGAGATTTGTTAATTTTCAAAAGAAAATTAAATAAATCCTTGAAAAAACTAAAATGGATGGGAAGTCAGTGTTGAAAAAGAGTTATGAATTAAAGGAATTTAGTTTTGAATTAAGGAATTTATTGGCATAAATCTCTCGGACACCACACCAAGAGGTAATATCCCCAAACAAGACGACCAGACGGCCCCCACGGGCACACTGGAGCATCCCCGCGAAAAAAAAAAAACCAGATCACTCCGACCAAATGCTACGGACCGCCACAAACAAATCATGGAAGCCCGTACCCCACTCCAACCACCACACCACAAACGCCGCACGCAATACAGAAAACAGAAGCCAGCGTGATCTATTTCGCTGGCCTCCGTCTCGGTACCGCGCGCGGCGCTGCAAAACACAAGCACAGGGAACAAAGATGGCAGCCCCCCACGACCGCCGTACAGCCGCGACACCCGCCGAAACAACCCGGACCCTCCCCGCAAGGAACACCCCAGACGACCACGAAAACCATCCGGCACGTCCACCCAGGGACACCTCACCATACATGCACCGACAGATCTACGCCAACAATTCCTTAAATCACAAATTGATTTGCCTCATCAGCCATGGCCTTGGCTTTGAGATGATTTTTGACAGAGGATTTAAAAACAGAATTACTTTGGATGTTTTGATGCTATCAGGTAGTTGAGAGAGTTCCAATTTACTTTGCATTATAATAAAAGGGGAAACAGCCTTTGCCTTTCACTTAGGAGAAAAATTATGGCGTGCTTCTCCTGGTATGGTAGCTGGGGGAAATTGGAGGAAATGTTTTTAAAAATTTGCTCATCTCATATAAGGAGCATTAATGTTGTTGTGTATTTGAAAACATGATTTTCAATCTCAAAAATACCACCCGATTTTTAACTTTAAATAACCTTCCACACTTGAGAGTTCTTTGTACCAATTTGGGCCCGAGGCTCCCAGTTTTTGATGAACGACAATTTTATTCTGACACACCTTGAGTTTTGATTTCAGATCATGAGTAATTGCACACAAACCACGCTGAAGACAGGCTAATCAAGTGATCATTGACAGGAAGCTACGAACAAGGGTTTTCGACTTTGCTCGCTAAGACATTTAGCTTGTCTGTAAAGGAATTTTAAACCGTGATTGGTTTTTAATCACACTTTTTGCAATTGCTGCACTGGGTGACCTAAAGTTTTGCAATATTTAGGCCACAAGTTCAATAGGAAGTTTGCTCTACGTTATTAATCAAAATTAGAGTTTCACATACCAGGGTTGAGTCTATTCATTTTTTCACAACTGACAAAAAGTTCAGCGGAATTTATGAATTCTGTAATTAAGGTGGCCTCACAAATATTGCTTTTTAAAATGGTCACACATTACTTGATTGTATTCATTAAAAATGCAGACCTTTGTTTGTTTATGGGAAAAGTTTTATTTTCCAAAATTTCAGTTGATTCTGATGGTGCATTTTGATGTTATGAGCAAGATGTTTTGTATCAACGTTCCCTATTACGACTTTCCTTCGAGTAGATCACATTGCAACGTCAAATTAGGCACACATACTAATACTTTGGCAAACGGTTTTCATGATATAAAATCTCAATTTCTTTCATGAAGTCAGGGGTATGATGCTGTTGAGCACAAAATGCCCCTTAGTAAAGGGCTTAATGAACAGTCATACACATACACAGCCTCGCCATCTCTCTCCATTTGGAAATTCCATTAAATGGGGCAAGTCAACATTCCCCCTAACCCAAATGGCAATTCACATTCCCCCTACCCAATGGCAATTCACATCCCAACCCCCAAATGGCAAGTCACATTCCCCCTATCTAAAAATGGCAAGTCGCATTTACCCCTAGCCAATGGCAAGTCCGCATTCGCCTACCCAATGACAAGTCTCATTCCCCCCTACCCCAAATGGCAAGTCACATTCCCCCTACCCAATGGCAAGGTCACATTCTACAGTCTCCCCCTACTCAAATGGCAAGTCACATCCCCCTAACTCCCCAAATGGCAAGTCACATTCCCCCTACCCAAATTGCAAGTCACATCCCCACCGAAATGGCAATGCACATTCCCCCTACCGAAATGGCAAGTCGCATTCCCCCCCCTATCCAAATGGCAATCACATATCCCCTACCCAACTGCAAGTCACATTCGCCCCTACCCAATAGCAAAGTCACATTCCCCCTATCTAGTGATGGCGACCGAGCCCCAAGATCGGTACTGCCTAAGGTCTATTATTGACTGTCCGATCTCTGATCAGAAAATTGTTGACTCGGACCAATCAGATCCCGATTCAGATTATATTTGTAAATTAGAAATCGCGCCAAAATCGCAGTGAAATTCACCCTAACCTATCAACCATTTACCCTCTCACGAGTTGAAACAATATTCTGTTACAGTCTCTGATATTTTAACGTCAAAACGTCTCGATCTTCACTTACCCGCAGCCAGTGGTCTATTTGTTAACGTAAATAAACAACGTGTTTTTTTGTTATGTTGAGTTAGCGTGCTATTGTCTCATCATTATTCACCCCCCATGTGCAGCTATTATGTTATCAAGCATGGCACGTGATCGTGTGCTGATAGGTCCTACTCAGCGCCGTTGTTTCTGGCTCAGTGAGGTTGTTTACAGCTAAGTCGTGGGAATTTTTGTGATAAAGTTTTATTTTTGAATGTTATATTGTGGATTGAAGCTCTGTTTTACTTAAATTAATGTTGAAAGTTAAATAAATTACCAAATGAGCAAAACCATGAATTTTAATGAAGAAATAATGAGCCAGCCTTTTACATATACTGATGAATTACGTATGAGGAAACACACATGGAGTCTTCTTTTCAAGCCATACAATGGCTGCAATGACTACTTGTACGCATGCTCATTTCTGTCTGTAGATGTTGATGGAATTTTCCATATATTTTGGAGGATCTTGGGACTCGCAGGAAAACCTCCCGTGTCAGAAGTATTGCGTAAAATACGGCAAAAGTAAATAGAATTTCGACATTGTACAACAACAGGATTCTTGTGGTAAATGAATGGCAGCGATTTATAATGACATAATGTAGTAGTCACCATAGAAAATATAACATGGTAAGCTTTAAAAATCTGTTGTATTTTAGTAAACTTTGGCTTTTTTAATTGTCAGTTTGGGAGATCGGGTGAGGTAGATCGGTAGCTGATGACTTTTCTCCCGATCCCGATTCAAAGCCGATTCGACCGAATCGGGCAGATTTCCGATCTGCCGATCAGATCGGCCATCACTACCCCTATCCAAATGGCAGTCACATTCCCCCTATCCAAATGGCAAGTCACATTCCCCCTACCCAAATGCAAGTCACATTCCCCCTACCCAAATAGCAAGTCACATTCCCCCTATCTAGTGATGGCGACCGAGCCCCAAGATCGGTACTGCCTAAGGTCTATTATTGACTGTCCGATCTCTGATCAGAAAATTGTTGAATCGGACCAATCAGATCCCGATTCAGATTATATTTGTAAATTAGAAATCGCGCGCAAAAATCGCAGTGAAATTCACCCAACCTATCAACCATTTACCCTCTCACGAGTTGAAACAATATTCTTGTGACAGTCTATGGATATTTGACGTCAAAAACAGTGATCGATCTTCACTTACCCGCAGCCAGTGGTCTATTTGTTAACGTAAATAAACAACGTGTTTTTTTGTTATGTTGAGGTAGCGTGATAGTGTAATCACAATCATTATTTAAACCCCCACTTCTGCAGCTATTATGTTATCAAGCATGGCACGTGATCGTGTGCTGATAGGTCCTACTCAGCGCCGTTGTTTCTGGCTCAGTGAGGTTGTTTACAGCTAAGTCGTGGGAATTTTTGTGATAAAGTTTATGTTTGAATGTTTATTGTGGATTGAAGCTCTGTTTTTACTTTAAATGTTGAAGAGTTAAATATTATCAAATGGAGGGCAAAAACATGAATTTTAATGAAGAAATAATGAGCCAGCCTTTTACATATACTGATGAATTACGTATGAGGAAACACACATGGAGTCTTCTTTTCAGCCATTACAAGGGCTTGCAATGACTACTTGTACGCATGCTCATTTCTGTCTGTAGATGTTGATGGAATTTTCCATATATTTTGGAGGATCTTCACCCGCAGGAAACATCCCGTTTCAGAAGTATTGCGTAAATACGCAAAAGTAATAGGAAATTATCTTCAGTGTGACAACAACAGGATTCTTGTGGTAAATGATGCAGCGCATTTATAATGGACATAATTGTAGTTATGTGAAAATAGAAAAATATAAATGGTACTAGCTTTAAAAATCTGTTGTATTTTAGTAAACTTTGGCTTTTTTAATTGTCAGTTTGGGAGACCGGTTGCGGGAGATCGGTAGCTGATGACTTTTCCCCCGATCCCGATTCAAAGCCGATTCGACCGAATCGGGCAGATTTCCGATCTGCCGATCAGATCGGCCATCACTACCCCTATCCAATGGCCAGTTCATGTTCCCCCTATCCAAATAGCAAGTCACATTCCCCCTCCAATGGGCCCAAGTACATTCCCCCTACCCAATGGAAGTCACATTCCCCTACCCAAACGTCAATCCATCCCCATCCAATTGCAAGTCCACACATTCCCCCTACGCCCAATGGCAAGTCACATTCCCCCTACCCAATGGCAAGTCACATTCCCCCTACTCAAATGTCAAGTCCATTCCCCTATCCAAATATCAAGTCACATTCCCCAACCCAATGGCAAGTCACATTCCCCCAACCCAATGGCAAGTCACATCCCCCACCCAAATTGCAAGTCCCACATTCCCTGTACCAAATGGCAAGTCACATTCCCCCCCCTACCCAAATGACCAGTCACTTCCCCTACCCCAACAGAGCAAGTCACATTCCCCTACCACAAGCAAGTCCATTCCCTACTCAAATGGCAAAGTCAACATTCCCCTACCCAAATGCAAGTCAAAACATTCCCCCTACCAAAATTGCAAGTCACAGTGCCCCCTACCCAAATAGCACGTCACATTCCCCTAGCCCAGTGGCAGTCCATTCCCCCCTACCCAAGTGGCAAGTCACATTCCCCTACCAAATGGCAAGTCCATTCCCCCTAACCCAATGGCAAGTCACATTCCCCCTACCCCAATGGTGGCAAGTCACATGTCCCCCTATCCAATTGTCAAGTCCATCCCCCTACCAACATGCAGTCCCATTCCCATACCCAAAACTGGGAAGTCACATTCCCCTACCCAATGGCAAGTGCACATTCCCCTACCAAATGGCAAGTCCAAATTCCCCTACCCAATAGCAGTCGCACCAAGTCGCCTCCCCTACTCAATGGCAAAATCAACTTCCCCCTACCAAATGGCAATTACATTCCCCCTACTTAAATGGCAAGTCACATTCCTTCCCCCTACTTAAATGGCAAGTCCTTCCCCCTACTCAAATGGCAAGTCACATTCCCCCTACTAACTCAAATGTTAGGTCACCTCTCCCTACCCATGGCAAGTCCACTTCTCCCTACCCAAATGACAAAGTCACATTCCCCCATCCAAATTGCAAGTCACATTCCCCCTACCCAAATGGCAAGTCACATTCCCCCACCCAATGGCAAAGTCACATTCCCCCTACTCAAATGGCAAGTCAAGTCACATTCCCCCTATCCAAAATAGCAAGCAAATCCCCAACCCAAATGGCAAGTCACACCTTCCCCAACCCAACTGGCAAGTCACTTCCCCCAACCCCCAAAATTGCAGTCACATTCCCTGTATCAAATGGCACGTCACATTCCCCCTACCCAAATGACAAGTCACATTCCCCCTCCCCAAGAGCAAGTCAATCCCTAACCAAAGGAGCAAGTCACATCCCCTTACTCAACTGGCAAGTCACAATTCCCCTACCAAATAGCATGTCACATTCCCCTAACCCAAATGGCAAGGGGTGAACATTCCCCATACCCCAAATGCAAGGTCACCTTTCCACTACCAAGTGGGCAAGTAAACATTCCCCCTACCAAAGTGGCAAGTCACATTTCCCTACCCCAAATGGCAAGTCACATTTTCCCTAACCTAACCAAATGGCAAGTACATTCCCCTGTACCAACTGGCAAGTCACATCCCCTATCCAAATTGTCAAGCACAGTTCCCCCTACCCACAATGGCAAGTCACATTACCTTAACCAAATGGGAAGTCACATTCCCTACCAAATGGCACGTCATTCCCCTACCCAAACTGCAAGTCAACAATTATCTCCTCACCCAACTAGCAGTCGATGCCCCATACTCAAATGGCAAATCACATTCCCCCTACTCAAATGGCAAGTAACCTTCACCCATTAAAGGCCAAGTCACCTGTCCCCTACTCAAATGGAAGTAACATTCCCCCTACTCAAAGTATAAGTACTTTCCCGACCCACCAATGGCAAGTACTTCTCCCTCCAAAGACAAAGTACGCATTCCCCCTACCCCAAATAGCATCACATTCCCACCACCCAAATGGCAAGTCACATTCTCCCTTACCCAAATAGCCAAGTCACATTCCCCTACACAAAATGCGCAAGTCCATTTTACCCAAAACCAGACTTGGACTACTACCCTCGACGTGTGGTAGTCTTTATCTAGGTGGGTAAAGAGGTTGTCATCACCATCTGTCTCAAATCTCCCATTGAGCATATTGACACTGGTGGCCAGTCAGCTGGACCGCATATAAGGACACACTACACCGAAAGTGAAGAGCATTCAATCACATACCAGTATTTATATCACCCAACAGTAAGTTTGTTGGGTAAATTTAGAGCGAAACGTTAGGCTGCCCTCACGACACACTAAGCCCAAACTGGCAGCATATGTCTAGAAACACTTGGAGCATTGGGGACCAAGAAAACATAAACAGTTGCCCCCACAAAAAATTGGAAGCGCTTGGAAACTATGTAAATACGATTAAATGTGGGTGCACCCTAATCGACAACCTTGTCCCTTCACTTTATTCTATCAAAGTTGAGATTTGGGTAATCAGAAGTTCCGTTCCCATAGTTCATTCTCCATTTGAAATTTTAAGGCCCAGATGATGTTATGAACACCAAACTCACCAATGTGTAACACACACATTGTCATGGGGCATTAGTGAACATTTTTGATTCTATATTCATACACGGTTGGACCGATTTAATTTTAAATCAAAATTTGGATCGATGTTTTTGGTGATATGCTTTCATTGAGGAAGAAAACTTCACGTGAAAAATGGGACTATGTTTGGGTCATCCAGTTTAACAATGCTGAGTGTTTTTGCTGAACTGTTGGGGAAAATGCATCTGAAGATAATTTCAGTAGTTGTCGATGTCCGTTCATGCAATAGTGCGTTTAATCTTCATGCTTGATGATTCCTATCTTAGTTGGGTCATTTGGAGCAATTCCAATTCCGTGACCTTGGAAAATAGAGCAACATTTCTCAGTGGATTTGTCTTCTATGAGGTTAATGCAAAAAAATTTAGTGGGGGTGCCCCTTGGGAAAGTGTGGGCGGAATCCAGGAGGGGAAATTCATAATGCAGCGGGTCAAAAATGCTTGGCTGCTGTTTTTTTTTTTTTAAAATTAGGTTAAAAACGCGTGTTTTTTTGTTTTTATAAGTTTTGTATAATTACACTTATGGTTATGGAGATATAACACAAAAAATAGAAAATATCAAAGGTCATCACCGAAAATGCGAATATTAAATATTGCTCCGATCTTCTTTCAAAAATAGGCTCAAATTGTTCATCTTCCTCAGAGACGGTTAACAAAAACATTTTGACCTTCTAACATATTTTTAAAAATTCGGAGATCAATTAGAGGTCATGGGAATTGACTTGTTTGGCAGTTATCTCGAGAAACAAATACAAATGACGAGTCTCAACTACTTTTGTTGCATCCCTGTGGCCAAGTTTAACAATTTGAGAACATTTTTAAAGAAAATCGGTGCCAATATTAAGGATTTAACCTTTGGTGATGAACCTTTGATCATTTGGACAAATATTTGTATTATAACTCGTCTTTCCCCTTATCACCCATTTGGTAACCCCCCATACCTGTAGGTAGTACAAACTATACCTTTTTGCAATCCTGTAAAATCTAATGCCATTTTTCATTTTTGACCCATGTATTATGAGGTTTCATCCTCCTGGATTCCCCCACCTTTCTCGATGGGCGACATCCCGCTAAACTTTGTTCATTACCTTCATAGAAGACAAATCCACGAGAAATGATGCTCTGCTCACACGGTATGGAATTGGACAAAAGACCCAAACTATCTTCCTGATATCTGCTTGCCGATTCCCTATCTTTCTGATACAGTGAATTCACGAGACAGGTTGAATTCTTTTGGATAGTCCCTGGTTCCAGCTAGAATGTTCCTTGTTACCAATAAAATCCCATAAACTAGGGCTATCTCCGTCTCCCAAGTTTGTGGTAAGTAGACGTAAATGGCATTCAGTAAGCTAGATGCAATAATAATCACTTATAAAAAAAAAGAAATATATAAAGACATTACCTTTCCAAATATGGTATGCTTATGGTGAGATGTTCACATCTATCCAAGGTAAAGAAGAACTGATCGCATTGTCATTAGGCCCTGCATTCGCCATGGCAACCACGCCGTGCCGAGGCAACCTCTTGAGTCGGCCTTTAAGTTTTACAACAAGTCTCTGATTAGTAGGTGAATACAAGTAGTATACTAGTACGTAGTAAATCCCCAAAGTTTTAAAATCTGGTTTGTCCCCGTGAATCGCGGGTGGTCAGATTTACCGCACACTCGCAGCAACCGCCTTACTCCCTCCTTCCCACTTCACCCGATTCAATGCAATCTTTACATCTCAACCCAACCCTCCGACTACATGTATCCTCCTCCACTTGCTTCTTCCAAGTATTCTTTGCACAGATGTTGACACCATACAAACCTGTCTTTTATTTTTAGAACAAATTCTAAAGCAATGGCGACACAATTTGACCAACTGGTATAAGTCGGGACATGCAAAAGCTATATCTCTGCAAAATTGACAAACCATTGTGGGAATCTTGCACCATATAGGAATACAGAGTTATGACTTGTATGATTAGCTTTTATTCTGGTATGTGTCATAATAAATGAGACTTTAAAACAGCTGTGTTTGGATGTCCTCTCCTGCTCAAAACTCCCACCTCCAAACTCAAAAGCCCTTCTCATAAAACATGCCCGTCATCATTCCTCAGCACGTGCCATACCAACGTACACATATTCGTCTATTTGCCTTAAATGGGGCCATCGTTTCTTCCGAAAACCCAACCCAACCATAGGCATCAAGTCCTCAAGCTCATCCTACCATCAACTTCGAACACTAAAAATCGCCCCACATTGCTCTCTCCATAACACCAATACCTTTATCTTCAAAGTATATCTTTTCCCTTGCAACAACTCCCCACATTACACTCAAACTTCCAACCTATACCCACTCTTGCGGGCACAGCCCCCTAGCATTCATACGCCCACACCCACCCTGTCCCCCAGGTATGTGAACAGCTTCACCGATTACCCCCTCACACACAAAGTGCCACAAAGTCACACTGTAGAACAGTGTTTTTTTTTTCCTGGCATGCATAACATACACACACAACACACTGCACACACACACAAAGTAGAAATGACACGGCGTCGACCGTGGATATGTGCAGAGAATTTACGCACCCGAACAAAGTACCAGCCAATCGAAATGTAGAGCGAATGCAGCCTTATGACGCACTCTCAAACTTGATCCCGAAACAGATTATACAGGGTCTCACAAAAAAGGTCAAACAATGAGTATACCAACCTGACGGGTTTTGTCAAGAATGACTGTCCTCCCTCACCAGATCCTGTGGGTCTTCCTCTTGAACAATGAAGCCCGACGATGCTGGATGAAGATGCTTGTTGTAATAGTAACCCTCAAGGCAGAGCTGGAAAAGTTCCGACACGCCTGGGGGCTTCTTTAGACAACAGTTCAATGTCGATGTCCCCATGCTTGGTTGAGAAGAACGAAAATGAATAGATTTGGAGCATTGCGATTAAATTATGACTTTTTCTGTTATCAACAAAGCATTTGGTTAATAGTCCGTGGTCTCTACCTACGTGCAGTGACGTCAGGCGGAAGATTTGTTGGTCGCAAAGAGTAAATTGCTTGACGCTGACTAGAAGCGACGGCCGCTTTACTGGGCTGTACAAAAGACATTTCTGACCGGGCGTAAATGTTATGACATCACATGCACAGAGGTAGGACTACTAGTTGGAAAAACCCTCTTCTTGTTGGTAATGGTGATATCTTACTTGTGTCCGTTAATAATTGGGGTTGGTTGTTTTATACCTTGTTCTTATTTACACATTCACATAATTTTTTTTTGCCCATCTGCCACTAAAACATTTGTCCCCAGGCCACATAAAAATAAAATTGGTTTCCAATACCCCTTCCGTCCCCAATTTTAGTGTTAAAAAAAAATGTTAGCCCTTTGGGGAAAAATTACGTCGTCCTTGTCAAACTTGACAAGGATCCATAGACTCCACACATAAAATATTTTTCCCCTTCCTTCAACCCCAGTTACAGGAATTAAACATTTTTGTTAGGCGCCCATTTTTTTTGCAGAGCGTATCTCCCATGTATGTCTTTTGCTTGGACAAAAGGACTTATTTCAAAGTAGATGCAAGTTGCAAGAACCAGGTAAACCAGCTTGACTTTATAAACTATTTCTTCTAATCTGAAGGCGGGCTCTTTCTAATTAATTCTATTTTCAAATATTCTCAAAGCTAATGTATATTTTTGTTTCTAACCCTAGCATTGTATCCAAGTGTCATGAAAAATTGGCCAAACCTATCTATATGTGGAAACAATACTAAATGAGAAATTATGTTTAGAGGTTAAAACTGTGCGCTAGCTGGTTTTGAGGTCATTGGGTTTTTTTTAAAGCGGAAGGATTTGGTTTGGTCCGAGGGGAATTTTCCCGAAGAAGGCATAGGTCCCGAGAGAAATCTGGGGACCAAATCCAAATCCCAACGATTTAAAACAATGACCAAAAACAACTAGCGCAAAGTTAATTAACCTCATTCATAACCATTGAGATTAAGTGATTTCGTGATTCGCACCTTCTGTTTATTCATGGTTCGCTAGATATCCTTGAGGAAGCTTAGTCACAAATTTTTTTGTTCTAACCCTAGCATCATTGTATCCAAGTGTCATGAAAATTGGCCAAACCTATCTATATGTGGAAACAATTTACCAATGAGAAATTAGTGTTTTTAGGTTAATAACTGCGCGCTAGCTGTTTTGAGGTCATTGTTTTAAATCTAAGGGATGTGGTTGGTCCCGGGAATTTTCCGAGAGGGCATAGCCCCGAGAGAAATTCTGAGGGACCAAACCAAAGGCCACGATTTAAAACAATGACAAAATACAGCTACAGCAAAGTTTATTAACATCAAATTCATAACGCATCGAGATTAAAGGTGCATTTTGCGTGATTCCAGCACTTCCGTTTCATTCTGGTTCGCTAGGATATCCTATGAGAGCTTATTCACAAAATTTGAGGTTGATCCCCGAACTTGCAGTTTTGTGTTGTAATAAGCACATGCTTTTTTCCTCCCACGGTCCCATAGGCACTGGTGCTGAATGGCCAGAAATACAAAATTGCAAATTTCTTAACAGATCAAAACGACCGAATTTGCACTAGGATTAGGTGGACATATGGATTACTAAGGCTAACGTTTCAGATGATAGCAAATCCTCAACTTCTAATGAGGTTTGTGGATCACGAAACTTCCCTTTAAGAAATGTTTATTATCAAAACAAATATTTTAATCTAGAAATGTCCATGTGGTTGCTGGAATGTGTTGCAGTCATCTCGTTTTGTGTGTGCTTCTCATCAGTCTAGTGGACACTTTCTTGTTGTTTACCAATCACGAACTACAGTCGCTCCGTCGCGTGTGTTCTTTAGACGGCATCGCCACGTATTTTTGACCAGCGTGGCATAGTGGAAGTCATAACGCGAAGTTCATTAAAAAGCGTATAATTAACTACGTGGTCATGTGGCGATATCAATGACCTGCGTTGACGTGATTAATCTTTACGCTGCAAGTGAAATATTATTGGAGAACGCAGGCTTGCATTGCGCCTATTCATGAGGTTATGATTTAGTGGTACCCACATTGACCATAAAAGACAACTTCCCATGCATACACCTACCAAAGCAATCCTTTGAAGTTGGGTCATTTGGGGCAATTCCATGAACGTGGAAGCAGAGCAATCATTTCTCAGTGGATTTGTCCTTCTATTAGGTTAAATGAAAAAATTTAAGGCGGGGATTCCCCTCCATAAAGTGTGGGTGAACCAGAGGGGAAAAAATTCCAAAGGTTAAATCTTTAATATTGCACCGATTTCTTTACAAAATGGTCTCAATATTGTTCACCTTTCCCACAGGGATTCAACAAAAGTAGTTGACACTCTCATTTGGTATTATGTTTTATCCGAGATAAATACACACAAGGTCAACCCTATGACCTCTAGTTGATCTTTCGAATTTTGAAAATATGTTTAGAGCGCAAGAATGTTTTTTGGTGCAGGCTCTGAGGAAAGATGAACCATTGAGCCATTTTGGAAGAAATGATTCAATATTTAAGATTTAACCTTTTAGTGACGACCTTTACTTTGTCGATTTTGTGTGTTATCTCCAAATCCATAAGTTGTAAGTACTACAAACTATCCGGGAATTTGAACACAAGTTGTGATTTTCTTATGAAGGGAATTCGATTTAAGCTTAGCAATTTCACACAAATGGGAGTAGATAGGACAAGCATTAGTACATGCCAAAAAAACCGATTTTTTTGGAAATTAGGGGGGGGACGCCCCATCTTCCAGGAACATCTCTGAGTCGGCATTTAAGTTTACAACAAAGTCTCTGATTAGTAGGTGAATACAAGTTAGTAATAGTAAGTAGTTAAATCCAAAGTTTTAAATCTGGTTTTGTCCCGTGAACGAGGGGGTCAGATTCACTTAACACTCGCAGCAACCGCCCTACTCCCTCCTTCCACTTCACCCGATTCAATGCATCTTTACATCCTCAACCCAACCCTCCTACTCACCTTCTCCACTTGCTTCTTCAGTCTTTTTGCACAAGCTGTTGACCCCATACAAACTGTCTTTTCTTTTAGAACAATTTAAGCACTGGCGACACACAATTTTGACAACTGGTATAAAGTGGGACATGCAAGAGCCTCATCTCTGCAAGAAATCTGACAAATCCATTGGGGGAATCTGCCAATATAGGCCTACAGGGGATTAGACGAGTTAAGCTTTTATTCTGGTTATTGTCATAATAAATGCGACTTTCAAGCAGCTGTGTTGGATGTCCTCTCCTTGATCAAACCTCCCCACCTCAGAACTCAAAAGAGCCCTTCCTCAAAACATGCCCGTCATCATCCTCGCACGTGTCCATACAACGTACACTATTCGTCTATTTGCCGGAAAGGTCCATCGTTTTCTTCCAAAACCAAAATCTGCATCAAGGTCCTCAATCTTCATCCTATCCAATCAACTTCACACTACACACTGCCCCATCATTGCTCTCTCCATACACCATACCTTTCTCCTTCCCAAAGAGATATCTTTTCCCTTGCAACAACTCCCCACCATTCCCCAGACTTCACCCATCTATACCTCACTCTAGCTGGCACAGCCACCTCGCATCTACCGCCCACTACCCACCCTGTCCCCAGGTATGTGAAACTCCTTCACGATTACCACTAGACACAAAAGTGCACAAAGTCCACTGATACAGTGTGCATGATACATACACACACAAACACATGCACACCACCACACACTAGAAAGTGCACGCGTCGGGACCTGGGAATTGCAGCATTTACGGCACCCGAACAAAGGCAGCACCAATCGAAAATGCTAGAATGTAGAATGCAGCCTTATGACATCACTCTCAAACTTGAAACCGAACAGAGTACGGGGTCTCACAAAAAAGGTAACCAATGGTATACCCAACCCTGGGAATGGTTGTCCATTAGACTGAATGTCCTCATCAAACCAGCTCCTGTTGGGTCTCCTCCTTGAACAATGAAGCCGCGGATGATGCGATGTGGAAGATGCTGGTGTTCATAGGTAACCGCTCAAAGGCAGAGCTGGACAAAGTTCCGACACGCCTTGGGGGCTTCTTGACCCACAGTTCAATGTTTGTCCCCATTGCTGGCTCTTGAGAAGTAACCTGAATGACATGATTTCGGAGAATTGCGATTATTATGTACTTTTCTGTTATCAGGAAAAAAAGACATTTTGGTTATATAGGTCCGTGTCTCTACCTCCGTGCAGTGACGTCAACGCGAAATTTGTTGGTCGCAATAGGGTTAAATTGCTTGTCGCTGATAGAAGCGACGGTCGCTTTTACGTGTGGTACAAAGAACATTCGTGGTACGCGGGACGAAATTGTTATGACATTCACTGCAGAGGTGGAACTATAGTTGGAAAAACCCTCTTCTTGTTGGTAATGGTGATACTCTTACTCTGTTGTCCGTAATAATTTGGTTGGTGTGTTTTAACCTTGTCTTATTTACAAATCACATAATGTTTGTTTTGCCCGATCTGCCACTCACCATTTGTCCCCAGGCCAAATAAAAATAAAATTATGACAAAAAAAAGAAAAACGTAAAAAAATATTTAGTTTAAAAAAAAAAGGTTAGCCCTTTGGGGAAAATTCGGTCTTCCTTGTCAAACTCTGACAAGACTCCATAGACTCCACACATAATACTATTTTCCCCTTCCTTCCACCCCAATTACAGGAATAACCATTTTGTTAGGCCCATTTTTTTTGCCAGAGGCTTCTTCCCATGTTTATTTCTTTTTGCATTGGGAACAAAAGAAGCTATTCAAGCTAGAATGCAATTTTGCAAGAACCATATACAGCTGACTTTATAAAAACTATCTTCTATTCTGAAGTAGGGCTCTTTCTAATTAATCTATTTCAAGAATAACTCTAAAAAGCAATTTATATTTTTTGTTTCACACCCTAGCCATTGTATCCAAGTGTCAGGAAAATTGGCCAACCTATCTATGTGGAAACAAGTTATAAATGGAAAATTATGTTTAGAGGTTAATAACTGTTACGCTAGCTTGTTTTTGACGGATCATTGTTTTAAATGGAAGGATTTGGTTTGTCCCGAGGAATTTTCCCGAGAGGCATAGTCCCCGAGAGAAATTCTGAGGAGACCAACCAAATCCCAACGATTTAAAACATTGACCAAAAGACAGTAGCGCAAATACTTAATTAACCTCATTCAGAACCGTCGAGAATTAAGGGCATTCGTGATTCCAGACCCCAACCCTCTAGTTTTATTCATGGTTCGCTAGATATCCTTAGGAAAGCTATTCACAAATTTGAGTTTGATCCCGAAACTTGCAAGTTTGTGTTGTAAGCAAATGCTGGTTCCACGGTCCCATAGGCCCCTGTGCTGAACGACAGAAAATACAAAAAATTGCAAATTTCTTACAGATACGACCGGACTTGCACCTTAGGATTGGTACATATGGATTCCTAAGGCTAACGGTTCAGATGATATAAAAATCTCAACTTCTACGGGTGGTGGATCATGAAATGGCCCCTTTAAGAAATGGTTATATCAAAAACAAGATATTTTAATCTAGAAATTCCAGTGGTTCCTGAATTTCGTAGTCTTCTCGTTTTGTGCCTTCATCATCAGTCTAGTGACACTTTTCTGTTTGTTTACCAATCCGAACTACAGCGGCTCGCGTGATGTCTTATACGGGCATCGCCGTATTGACGCGTTGCGATAGTGGGAACGTCTATACGCGAAGGTATTAAAAAGCGTATAATAAATACGTGGTCATTGTGAGATATCAATGAACCGCGTTGACGTTATATCTTTACGCCAGAATGAAATATATTGGGAACGAAGGGCAGTGCCATTGCGCTAATCATGAGGGTATGAATTTCGTGGTAACACATGACCAGAAAAAGACATTCCATGCATACCACTCTACCCAAAGCAATCCGTATGAAGTTGGATCATCTGGAGCATTTCCATGACCGTGGAGAGCAGAGCAAAATTTCTCAGTGGATTTGTCTTCTATGAAGGTTAATGAACAATTTAGAGGGGATGCCCTCCAGAGTTGTGGCGTGGAATCCCGGAGGGGAAAATTCCCAAAGGTTACATCTTTAATATTGCACCGATTTCTTTAAAAATGTCTCAAATTGTTAACCTTTCCACAGGGATTTGCAACAAAAGTAGTTGACACTTCATTTGTATTTTGTTTATCGAGACTAAATGACAAACAAGGTCAACCCTATGACCTCTATTGATCTTCCATTTGAACAAATATGTTAGACGGCGCAAAATGTTTTGTTACAGTCTCGGAGGAAAGATGAACAATTTGAGCCCATTTTTGAAGAAATCGAAGATCAATATTTAAAGATATTAACCTTTCGTGATGAACTTTGACGATTTGTCGAATTTTCGTGTTATCTCCATACAACCATAAGTTGTAAATTAACACCAAACTACCAGGTATAACGTTAGCTACGATTTTAATCTTACCTGATGGTGATGCTTATAGGATTGCATGTCGCTTCCTGAGTGAATGATACAGTTTTCCAAAGTCTTTACACCGCTACATATATCGCCCCAAAAGCCCTAAGCCCTAAAGAAACGCCCACAAACCCTTTCTTCTATTTCGCCATTTGGGATCGGCCTGTAATGACGCAGATTTTTTTAGCGCATTCCTACCGTTAGGTAAGTTTTTACTTCCCGTTTCGGGGGATTTTTCCCATCGTGTTTGTTTTGTGTATCAATCCTTCGATGTGTTAGTCTGGGTTTTGTTTTACGGTGTGTGTTTTAACGGAATTCGTCCCGCGAGTGGGAATTTTTGGAATGAATTTCGTTTTGTGCCAATCCAATGAATTAGACAGCCTGTACCCCAGGAATAAGCTGCATGTTGACGAGGTTTGTGGTTGCAGAGTATGAATTTCATTCCGAATTTTTTTTTTCAAGTGATGTGTGGATGTTCATTTGACCTTAGAGGTGGAAAAGATTCAAAATTCCTATGAAGGACGTCAGTTTCTATGTTTTCTATAAATTTAGGAGATTGTCTTGTTCTTGCCTTTTCGATGCGAGTATCCACAAGTCATGTATGTCGCCCGGTGACGGCTGTTTTCTATGAGCAGTCCGTCTATCATAACAATGAATTATTCAGTAATCCATTCAACGAAATCAATTAAAATTATTTGAACTTATCATCACATCAGTGTATAACACTTAGCAAGCCAGTTTAAAATAATAATATAATTTTAAAGTATGCCATGATTTGGAAACTAATTTTTAAGCAAATAGTATCTATTGTCATGTTCTGGGGCTTTTCTTTTCAATTAATCAGGTTGGTAAGTATCCTTTCTAATCACAAAGATTGAATGAAGAATTTAGGAACTGAACTGAAATGAGAATTTGGGGTGCCGTCTGTTTGGCACATTCGATTTATACGATATGGTACTTATATTTCAGACTTACACAGAAGTTACAGTGATCCAGAACCTGTGAGCAGGTTCACACATGGGTATCATTTCAACTGGTGCGTCTGTTTGGGCGCTTTTGGCTAGTTACGAAAATTATACAAATATAAACCAAGCTTACCCAAGGAACCTCGGAGCAAGGTTCACATACGGGTAATCGTTTCGACTGTTGCGCCTGTTCAGGCAATCGGCTCGTTAAGAAAAATATAAAAATATAAACAAAAGCATTACCCAGAAACTCAGATGGCAAGTTCACATACGGGTAATGTTCGACTGGTGCGCCTGTTCAGGCCATTCGGCTCGTTACGAAAAAATATACAAATATAACAAAAGCTTACCCAGAACCTCAGAGCAAGGTTCACATACGGGTAATCGTTTCAACTGGTGCGCATGGATTCAGGCCTGCGGCTCGTTACGAAAAATATACAAATATAAAAAAGCTTACCCAGCATCCTCAGAGAAGGTTCACTACGGGTAACGTTCGCTGGTGCGCCGGTCAGGCCATTCGGCTCGTTCGAAAAAATATACCAAATATAAACAAAGCTTACCCAGAATCTCAGAGCAAGGTTCACATACGGGTAATCGTTTAGACTGGTGCGCCTGTTCAGGCAAATCGGCTCGTACGCAAAAATATACAATATAAACCAAAGCTTACCCAGAACCTAGAGCAAGGTTCACATACGGGTAATCGTTTCGAATGGTGCGCCTGTTCAGGACATTCGGCTCG